>SKCR01036109.1:0-81231 GCA_019454045.1 Zanthoxylum bungeanum
ATAAAGACCATTATTTACATCAGCAGTGCAAATTTCCATATCATTTTTATACATAAAACACCCAGTGTTTCTAAATACAAAAGTATACCCACATTGGGCTAACATAGATACAGAAATAATATTCCTAGTCAAACTAGGTACATAATAACGGTCTGAAAGTTTAAGTACATGCCCCGAGGGCAGTTCCAAAACAAAAGTGCCAACGGCCAAAACGGCGACTTGTGTCTCATTTCCAACGCGGAGGTCAATCTCTCATGAGGCCAGTCTCCTGCTAATCTGCAGATCCTGCACATCAGTACATATATGAGTACCACAACCAGAATCAAAAATCCAATTTTTAAAACTAGTAGTAGACATGTATATTTCTATAACAAACATACCTGAAGCCGGTGCCTTGCCCGCTTTGATTTCCTTCATGTGTGCCTTGTACTCGCGGCAGTCACGCTTCCAGTGACCCCGCTTCCCGCACTGCAGACATATATCTTGGGATTTGTCCTTACCCTTCCCAGAAGGTTTTGACGATTTGGCCTTGCCTTTCTTCTTTTTCTTCTTTACACCTCCAGTCGCGGAGTCTGAGATGTTGAAGCGAAGTGCGCCTCGCGCTTCTTGCCCTTTAGGAGCTCTTTTTCTGCTTCTCGTAGTGTAGACATCAACTCTCCAAGAGTTTGGTCTTGGTTCAACATATTGTAGTTCATGATGAACCCACTCCAAGTGTCGGGGAGAGACTGTAAGATCAAATCTACTGAAGTCTCAGCCTCGAAGACGATGCCCATCTGTCCCAGCTGCTCAATGTCAGCAATCATCTGTGACACATAGTGCTCAATAGACGTACCCTCTGACATGCGAGAGCGGAAGAGCTTATTCTGTAACTCATATCTTTGCGATCTAAGATTAGATCGGTAAAGATCATGCAACTTCGTCATCATCTCATAGGGATCCAATCCCTGATTTTGACGACGGAATTACGGAGTCATACCAGTAAGCATTACCGATTGAGCAGTCGAGTTGTCATCGCTATGAGTCTTCCAAAGCTCTAGCTCAAGAAACTGATTAGGTCGGGGCTTAGGCCCAAGAGGTCTCTCTATAGTGTAGAGCAACTTCTCGGATCCCAGGACAATCCTGAGATTCATATCCCAATCTTGAAAGTTTGTGTCATTGAAGACATTATCGCCCATGATAATATCTTTAATGCTTAACTTTCCTATCATCTTAATCGCAATAGTCCAACTATTCGATTAACGATGTATGGGTACAGTCTAACTGTTACAAGAAAAATAATAAAATATTAGTCCAACTAATAAATATAATTGACGAAATAATTTTGAAAGCTCGTATAGCCAAGTATTTGAACGAAATTGCAAATTCAATACTGGTCTCCCACTATTTTTCGACGAGCCTCTAACCCTCTGTTGAGTACTCGGGAAACCTAGTTTCCTAGTGGGCTAGGAATCCGTTAAATAACACACAACCTTGACTTTGGCCAACAAGCTGTATGATATTTAACTAGGTAGATCTCTAAGATCAATTGGATCTCATCCAATTCCTAGATATGGTAGGTGGACCTCCAAGTCTGAAATATATATACAATATATATGCCAATATATCCAATATATTTTCCTAACCTATTTCCTATGAATTAAATAAGCTTTGGCTTTGGCACAACAAGCTTAATGATCCCAGTTAAGCGGAACCCATTGACCTTGGAAAGCTTCGTAATCGATGTCGATGGACAAAAAGTGATCTTGACTTTGGCCAACAAATCACAACTTGGACAAGACATACGATATGGAACAAAGCATTCATGATTCAAACACATCCGCGATGGATAAAGGTCTTGACTTTGGCCAACAAACCAGTGCCAATCTTGGATCTTGAGAATGAATCACTCAATGGAAGGAAAACGCTTAATATTTATTGAGGATTTTTCGCGTAAATTGGCAACCAATTTATTATCTTTGATTAGGTCTCATCATACACCCTTAAGCATGCATTCTAAAAGCATAATAAGACACGAAAATAAATTAATAATGATATGCGGATGGATATCTCACAGATTGTTCCTAGAACAAATCACTCCATTTCCTCTCCCCGGCTAGCACTATTCTAACTTCTACCCAATTACATAATACAATTAAAGAAACCTCATTAACATTGAGGGGAATTAGGTGAGAAGAGAATTACAAAGAATCGAGAGATAAGGCTGGACACGCAGGTCCAATTTAATAAATTCCAAATTTACAACAATTTCCAAAATTGCCCTTTCCCATCTAATATCCATCTGATATACATTATTCATTCAACACATCCATGTATTCACACAAAGCATGTTATTCAATCAATCTAATCCAATTGATTAATCTTTGAATAAAGTGATCATCCAATGTTCAAACAACGATTTGATTTGCGTGAGTCCAACTCGTTTAAGAATAAGTACTCAAAGTACGAATTCTTGAATTATATCGAACTACAATTTAAATCTAATTTAATTCGTATTCAATACGAATTCTATATTTAATTCAAAATTAAATAACAACACTTTTAAATGCGCCTTTAAGACTTAGATTCCAATCTAATCTAAATGGGTCTCAAAGCCCAATTAACATCCAATGTCTTTTTAATTAAAGTCCAATAGGCTTTCAATTAATTTCTTAAGGCATGGAATTTGGTCAATATGGGTCAAACCCAAATACCAAAGCCCAATTAAAGAATTACCATATTTGACAAGAAACCAATTTCGGCCCATTAGGCCCAATTAAACATAAAAGGCTCATTTGTCATATTTGGACTTAATGGAATGGTTTAGGCCCAATTTGGATCCAATCCAATCATCCTAAACCAACTTGGCCCAACCAAGCCCATTAGGCCCAAATACAACATTATAAGCCCAATTCTAAATTAAGCCCAACTAATTAAATTTTAATATTCCAAATATCATGATTTAATTAATAAAGTGCTTAGCCATGATTAACTATTTAAATTAACATTTCCAAAATACTAATCTAATCAATTAATCATGCTTACTCATAATCAATACATGTCCAACATTATTGTTACAAAATCATCTCATTTCCATACTATTAGGCTCACGGCATTTATAGGGATTTTAAAACAGATTTCGATTTCAATCCAATTAAATCATAATTCAATTTATCCTAAGTCTTTAAACACGTCCAATGGTCTTAAAACAAAAAATATCGACCTAGGGTTTATAGCACCATTCGGCCAACATACCCAAATTGGGGAAAATTAATCCAATTAGTTTTTCATCAATTTGATCACATATAACTCCAAGTTATCCATATACAAGCATACTCCAACAAACAATTTGGTTAAATCATGCTCAAATCAAATTTACCCAAATTTTAGTATATAAACCCTAATCAATTTCATGCTCAAATAGGCTCCATGATACCATTGTTGGGTTTCTAAAGTGTCCCAAGATCAATTTAAGCAATGAAACATGTGAATACTCAAAGAAGAATTTGCGGAATAATACTCACTTTGATCGGATATTGGATGCGTCGAACACAAAATTTTTCTTCCTTGAAGTTTCGGCCAAGCTCCTCCTTTGGGGATGAAATCTAAGCTCCAAGCTTTGTTGTTGATTCCAAGCTCAAGGATTGGTTTCCCTATCACCTTATATGATTCTTTGTGTGCTAGCACCTTTGAAAATTTGCAACAAAATCTTCCAATTTTCTCTTGTGAAATTCGGCCAAGCCTTAGAAATTTTGGGAGAAAAAAATATGCACTTGGGCGTGAGATGGGGAGAAGAGAGAGAGAAGGAAGTTGTATATTAGATTTCCAAAATCAAAATAAAGATATACCAAAGTTGGTATAAGTATTTCAACTTAGAAAATGTGTTTTACAAGTCATTACACATCATCACCCACTTCACCTAATACCATCACCAAAAAAAATGATGAGAAACAAATGATATGACATGTGATGTGATGTGACTTGTGGGCCCCACTTGATTCAAAATCTGAGTGGGCCCGCAACACATCCCGGGCTCGGGTTCGCTAATTCCGAATTAACGAACTTTCCGTTACGACGTAATTAAATCAATTTAATTAAATAATTATGCCTAGCAAAATTACTATTCACGTCGCTTGCGAATTAATTCTAAATTAATTCGTTCGCCCGAATTAGAATCTAATTTTAATTCCGTTATGAAATCTAATTTCATTTAATATATCGAATATATTATTTTATCGATTAATTCCAAATTAATCGTTCTCTCTCTTCAAATAGTATTTTATCCTAGATAAAATCTCTCCGTAATTAATCCTAGATTAATTATGTTCGAATCATACGTCATGGTGAATCTTCGGGAAGCGACCCATGAGATCCCTGGATATGTTGGCAGTAAATCCGATCGTCAGACTATCCGAACACGTACGTACCTAGTACTACATTTTTACCGATTTACGAGACATGGTTGGCTTCTAGCAAAACATCGTGCCTACCCAATTCTCCAGAAATATTCTAAAGGTAAAGGATATATAATCTATGCCAGACGTAGTATACGTAGTATTGCGTATTGCGATCTAGTATCGGATAGTCACATGCAAGGCCTGAGCTGGGGAGGAATGAATTAGTGTCTGCCCCGTACGAAGCATATATCGGATCACAAACAACTAGTCTCTTTAATCGGATAATCATGACCTTGTCATATTATCCCGATGGTTGCAACCAATTAGAGTACCAGTTCTGTATCCCTGTGTGATCATCATCTCCACATGACTGAAGTGATACTTCCGTCTTGACATCACACCCAATACACTACGATTCTCAATAAACCTAGAAGAGGCGTACACAGACACCTGTTAAAGTCATGGACGACCAAAACCAAAGTGTATAATTGTCGCAAGTACTAGCGATGCAAGTCTCAGGTTAAGACCAAATACACCTACCTGATGCGGATTCCCATAGACACATAGTCATACTACCAATGGGATTCCGCGGGGTCTATCCAGAGCGAAGCTGTTTCCGTACCGTTGGTAAAACACAACCTCCTATCACACTTGCATAAGTATCCAATACTTAATATATGAGAACTATGTCGTTACGCTTCCATAACACGCACAAGTGCAATACTAGTCTATTCCGCATTATCGATGTCCAGTCTCGATAATACTACGACTAGGGATATTTAATGATAAAACCGTTATGGATTGATATTGTCTCATATCTTGTAATCTGGAACTAATAATAAGGACTTTTATCATATATATTAAAGTAATCAAATTACAAAATGATAAAATACAATTTCCATTGTCACATAGTTAATTTGTACAAAAAACCACAATGTCTTTTACAAATAGTGACGCTACGGGTCATAATTGTCTAACACAAAAATCCCCAAAAATTCAGAATTGAAAGAAACCCTAGAACATTTCTAAATCATCAAGAAACAAGAAATCAAATTTCCAAGCTTAGGGTTTTGAAGACTTACCTTAAATCTCCTAAATCCTTAGTCTTTTTCTTGATTTTTGCTTCAATTCTTCATGGATTTATCAAACAATATTTGAAACCCATTTTATTTGAGGTGTTCGGCCATGGCAACCACTTAAAAGAAGTGAAATTTTTTTATCTTATAAAGAAGCTCATGACCGACTTTGACAAGGTCAACAAGGGCATTTTGGTCCTTTAGCACATTTAATCTAATTAAATATAAATTAAACTTTATGTAATCCAATCAATATTGCACACATCAAGTTTAATTAATTGATGCCATTTGTTCCAATAATAAATGGACAAATTCCATAACATTTATGGAAAAAGTTTATTAATTAACAATTCAAATATTTAACAATTAAATATCCAAATAATTAATTAATGTAATTATTATTATATATGTATTTTTATTTAGAGTAAATAACATATACATATATTTATGGCATGTGTCAAAATCTCATTTGAGGAATAATTAATGTGTATCAAATCGTATTATGTATCAAATACAAATACACAATAATTATTAACTGACAAAATCTCCTAATGCATGTGTTATCGTTTAACCGATTAAATGATCAGAATTAACTCATTTAATCCGATGATGAAGTATTATGAATAATCTTTATTATTCATATCGCGTTGCTCAAGTGTCAACGAGTACACTTCATATTGTGGGACTCTCTAAGTTTAGGTTTATCCGTCACGAAATCCAATATCATGTTCATAATCCACCCACTCATGGATTATGACGACCACAGATGATCTCGCTAAACTATACAAGCCGATGTCATTGCATACGTATAATCCCTCCGTCACAGGCTATCCGTATTATACCTTGGATATAGATGAAAATGTCAAATCCGTTCGGTATAATACATTTGACTTTCAATTTACGATCTCTAAATAACACTCGGAACTGATTTTCAAAGTTATACCACGACCATTGATTTACTAGATCGTAAACACGTGGGGATGCCTATGCCCTGTACACAGGACTGACGGATCCTATCTTGATACACACTGGATATCATGAGCATCATTCCACACCTAACGAACAGGTGGAGGTCTGATCTAAATAGATCAGTGACGTGACTGCAATCAAAGTGTGGAGGATAAGTCATATACTCCACTGTGGTATCTCCAGTCAAATGACCATTATGCTCGCTCAACTCGAGAATGTTCTTGTTGACATTGGTGTACCATCTATTAGGAAACCTTCAGTGAGTCGTTCAGTGTCTTATCAAATAAACACTTACATGTCTATACGAGTCTCCCGAGACTCATGGTTCATTGGGATAACCATCAGACCAAGTCACAATATACGACATGTACTGGTCTCAGCAGATTTTACTAATCGACCCGTGTTAGCAAATCTTGACCAGGAACTTTATTAAGGATATACATCTTATAGTGCGCTTCCCAATGTCAATTACAAATTACGTTGTAACTGCGCACTATATTGTAAATCGTAGGGTCTTTGTCTAACATACACGTATCACTGAACCAGATTCAGTTTCGATCTAATCGTAATCAGATATCTAATTGCCAATTAGATCGAATAAGCGTATAAAAGACAATGGTGCTACCAATAATTAAGTAATATTATGGAAATAATATTGGTCGTATTTATGAATCGAACATAAATACGATCCGGATTTGCACTCCGAGCACCAACACTAACAATTTCTCCCACTTACTCTAGTGTCAATCCATGGTATCCTATACACATCTTAATGTGTATCGCATACTCATGACCCACAAGAGCTCACCAGCACTCAATTGGTAGGCAACAACAAGTAAGTCTGCTTTACGAATCGAGTCTGTCCAACAAACCCAACTGTTTTCCTTAGCCAGCATAATTCATATTTTGTAGAATCCAAATTCTACATCAATATGACTCAGATGCTCTAACAGTATTGAGCTCAAGCTACTGAGTTGTCTATGTATTTAGAGATCAAATCCAAATACTATAAGACAACCACAAGCACTACACTAATATGAAAACTTCTAATCTATAGGGTCATTATGCAACTTCATAAGTCAATACTTCATAAGTTGCAACAGATTCCACTAATTTAGTAGAATCAATGGTGACACTCCCACTGCATCTTTTCTGACTTTATATGACTTAGACCATCTAATGTCATAATTAGGATCAAAAAATAATCTGACCTTATGGTTGCAAACTAAATTCTCCATGAATAATAAATTTGTTCTTAATATCTCAAAGGTAACAAAGAACATGTTTCAAGATCCATCTTATGGTCGACTGCATCTGAAAATAACTCTTAACAATTACGATTAAATTGATATCTTTAATCACACAAAATATAGTATTTTTTACGCCATCATCCTATTATGCATAAGATTGACTAGGCATTCCAATCAATCTAACTTTCGACAAAAGAGTCATCATTTACGAAAGATGAATACTATATATCTAAAAGACACGTTAACTGTCAAACAGTTATACTAACTGTCATACAGATAGTCTTACGGTGTTCTTTATTAGATCATATCTAATATGCGACTGATGAGAGTATCTCACTAGTCTCATAGTTTTATATCTTATATAAAACGTTATATCAAATATATCATAGACTACTCCCACTGCTCTCACAGAGAAAAGAAGAGACTTAGGATATATATAATACTAGAAAGAAGTTTGTACGCATCCCACTGACTAACTCTTAAAAAACACAATTCTCTATATACAACGACAAAACCAGACAAATCTGAGATGATATCAAAATCAGAGAACACGATTTTTCGGAAAACTTATCTGAGTCTACAATAGGCTCCATAAGCTAATATATCAAACTGTGATTTTAACATAATACAAACTCTAGGGCCATTCTAGAATAAATTCTTCAAACAAAGAAATCACGACTGATCTCTCATTCGAAGAAATCACTCAAGAACGCCACTTTTCATTCTTTAGCCAAAAACTTAGTTTTATATCAACATTAAACAACCATTTTTTAAATTGTTTAATTAGTGCGACAAGACATAAGCTTTCTCAGAATCTACAATAGACTACTGAGTATAACCTTTCTCCATGTCATACTATAATGGTCAAACCTTTATCAAGCTCACTGTGTTTTTGCTGCGCAAACAATTTACATATTTTATGAACTATTCATAACAAAAGCCTAATCAAGTTCAAAACTCGATCGTAGTAAGCTATGAACAATATTACATCTATGCTTCAATGTTGACTTCCAAAATCGATATCAAATATCGCTCCCACTATTAATTATAGGATGATTTTCTTCAATAAGAAAACAACAGAACCAATAAGTATCAAATACTTAACAAATGATTCTTACATCCTATTGAACTTATACGGAAGTTGTCTAAGGGTCTTTTCATCTTATTAATTATGTAGTTCCACTTATAGTTTATCATTCTCACATTTGACTTACTAAGTCAAATCTTTTCTGCAATTGTCAACATCCAATGTTAACCACTAAGTAACAAAATAATTTTATCACTCGGGATCGTAAAAAAGATATTATATCAAATAGAATACAATATTCCATTAAATAAAATAAATGATAAACCTTACTTGTACATCCGAGGTGCAAGTACTTTCAATTATATAACCATTATACAAAAGAAAGTTTCAAATCTCTAACTTTTCAAGATTGTAATTTTCTACTATACATATCATATCTGTAACTGTAGGAACAAATGGAACCTAAATTAACGAGATGAAAAAGTATTTCAGGAGTATAACCCCAAGAGTATTGAAAACCAATTCGGTAACACTCAATATCAACGAATCAAATCATATAAGATTCGATCACTCCCACTGACCAATTCCATCAAAATTGAATCGCGAAAGTTTAATATTGAGTTAGAATCATATTCATTAAATAAGCTTAGAACTAATTGCCTTAAATTCATATGTTTGATCATATCAAACATCTTTAACCAATTCAAAGACTAACAATGAATTTTAAAATATAGTTTTCAACACTACAAATAGAATATTCTTGAACCATTCAAAATATTTTATCCATGTTTCATTAGAAACATAGTGAAAGTTCTCGAACAATTCAAGACGTTCAACATGTTCTCTTTTAGAAACACATAACAAAATCATGACAAATCATTAACTAAGTTACAGAGTATAGAAAACTATCTAATGTAATTTCTAATTCATTAAACTACATACATCCAATGTATTAGTTTAATAAATATGTGGTCCAATGACGATCATTGGTTAAATGAGATTTAATCATATCCTTAATACAATATTCATTAAATAGATATGGATAAGTGGTGTGAACTTGTATCAGACCATCTTTTACCATAAGGAATAAGCATCTAATGCTTTTATGATAAAATCTCATAAAACACAGTTCTAAGTTATTTATTTTACCGAATATTTTTCTTAATGTTCATCTTTCTTTAATGACACTACTAGTGATATTAAAATATGTAACAACTATTTATACAGAAAAAGTAACTATCCAACAGTCACAAGTTCTGATATCAAATATCAAAACAGTCATTAAACATTATTTTAATTAACTAGACGGGAGATCTAGTGTCCAATACTTATAGTCGTTGTATTGTGAGAATCGATATTTTCTATACACATCTCTTTTCTTAAGCTTTATAATTTGCATTCAATTATTCACAACAATTGTAAATGATTGATTAGTAAACTGTGTCAGACATGTGACTTCTAAAAGTCACTAAAACCAAGAAACGTCATTATAAGATAAACAAATACTAATGAGATTTTCTTAATGCCAGTCAAGAATCTCGAGATATAAACTATTCAAGTAAATTCTTATTGCATAAGAAACTATTCTCTCTAGAAAATTATATCCTAAACAAGATATCCATTTAAATTACCTATCGTGACTTAGTAACAAAGTCACAAACCATCTTGATTTTCAAGAAAATTGGAACAACAGTTCCCGATGGTTTTTAACTAATCTAATAATATCTAAGTCTACTGTCTTTCTAGAACCTATTCTAGAATTACGCAACCATAAGTAAAGTTAGAAAACCTATTCAAGTAATAAGCATGCAATGGATTGGAAGTATAAATCTATAAACAATATAGAATAAAGGAAAACGAAAGCAGCATTTTCCAAAATATTACACACTCCTTAAGTTTTGGATTTTAAACTCAGCAGTGTCTCCCACTACTTTTCGTAATACTGTAATCCCCAACGGACAACGGGAATTCCATAATTAAATCGAATTCCATAGTGAGAGTAGGATCCCTTGAATATATTTCGACTCACAGCTTTGGCACGATATCGCCTACGTATATTCATTAGGTAGACAACTCATTGTCAATCACTCACCAGTGACTCCTGGTTTTGGTCCTGACCGTTTCTCGTTGTGACAGCTTTGGCACGTTCACAAGGAGGCGTATCAAGGCTACACTTGTCAATGGCAAACTCAAGCTACCGGTGTAGTCCTGACAGCTTTGGCATGTTCAGGATTTCCACTTTCGCTTGAATTTGTCCAGTATCAATATACAACCGGTATGGATAATAATTCTATAACCTACACCCTTACAGCTTTGACACGATCTCGGGTGCAGTTATAGAAAGATACCCATAAACCGTACTGACAAGACGGACCAAGAAACATGTATCCAATACACGTTACTTTACAGCCATATTTAAAATCGGGGATTTTCCTCTGGAAGCTATAATCTACATCAAATGCAGAATTTTAATCTAAATCATTTTCTAAACATTTCAAATCTACCTTAGAAAACATAACACAATTTAACTATTAAATTTCAATTACATTTTCGTTAACGTATAACCGAAAAGTAAAGAAACATATCTAGATTACATGCATGTACGAGCATTAAAGTTGGATTAAATATCAAATATCAAGCATGAATAATGTAATGGATATTTGGGCGATGGGCGCAGCGGAAGCGCGGTTCGGGCGAAATCGTAATTTAAAACTTTTTCAGATTACCGAATAAATTATTCAATATCCAATATGAATAATTTATTCATATTTCACCTAAACCTATTTATTCAATATCAAAAATCAACATAAATTAGGTTGAAATGTCGCGAAACTTTTACGAAAAATGTTTTTCCGCAAAATGATACAAAACACGTTTTTGACCGAACCGACCAGCCGACACTTATGGGGACTGGCCAGGTCAGCCCCAATTGTGTCAGGACATTTCATGGGCTGCCCGAATAGTGACAAACTCACTGTTTGGACAGCCGTCAATTGGTTGGCTCAAAATCTACCCGGTAACGCCGTTTTTGGCCGTTTTCGCTTATTTCAACTCCAAAATACTTTCCGGCAATTGTTCCAACTCCCAAAATACATCCATTACATTTATATGAAATCAATTTCATCACAAAATTTCCATTTTTACAGAATATGATATAGAAACCAAAAATTCCAATTTTCATACTTTAAATCCAAATGTTCAAGATTAATCTAATTAATCATAACACCAACCAAAGTCACCACATATGAACAACCCAAGAATAATTATAGGTGTCACAAGAGTGGTCATAACACTTTAGAATAGCAACTCATCAACAATTGATCAAATTGGACACTAATTACATTAATTGCATCCAAATATACTTCACACATGGACATATACTTCCAATCCATCATCCACAACCAAAAGCCCCAAAAATTCAGAATTGAAAGAAACCCTATAACATTTCTAAATCATCAAGAAACAATAAATCAAATTTTCTAGCTTAGGGTTTTGAAGACTTACCTTAAATCTCCTAAATCCTTAGTCTTTTTATTGATTTTTTCTTCAATTCTTCATGGATTTATCAAACAAGATTTGAAACCCATTTTATTTGAGGTGTTCGGCCATGGCAACCACTTAGAAGAAGTGAAAATTTTTTATCTTATAAAGAAGCTCATGACCGACTTTGACAAGGTCAACAAGGGCACTTTGGTCATTTAGCAAATTTAATCTAATTAAATATAAATTAAACTTTATGTAATCCAATCAACATTACACATATCAAGTTTAATTAATTCATGCCATTTGTTCCAATAATAAATGGACAAATTCCATAACATTTATGGAAAAAAAATTAATTAACAATTCATATATTTAACAATTAAATATCCAAATAATTAATTAATGTAATTATTATTATATATGTATTTTTATTTACAATAAATAATAAATACATATATTTATGGCATGTGTAAAAATCTCATTTGACGAATAATTAATGTGTATCTAATCGTATTATGTATCAAATACAAATACACAATAATTATTAACGGAAAAAATCATGTAATGCATGTGTTATCATTTAACCGATTAAACGACCTGAATTAACTCATTTAATCCGATGAAGTATTATGAATAATCTGTATTATTCATATTGTGTTGCCCAAGTGCTCAACGAGTACACTTCATATTGTGGGACTCTCTAAGTTTAGGTTTATCCGTCACGTTATCTAATTTCATGTCCATAATCCACCCACTCATGGATTATGACGACCACATATAATCTCGCTAAATTATACAAGCCGAGGTCATTGCATACGTATAATCCCCCCGTCACAGGCTATCCGTATTATACATGGGATATAGATGAAATGTCAAATCCGTTAGGTATAATACAATCGACTTTCAATTTACGATCTCTAAATAACACTCAGAACTGATTTCTGAAGTTATACAACGGCCATGGATTTACTAGATCGTAAACACGTGCGGATGCCTATGCCCTGTACACATGACTGACGGATCCTATCTTGATACGCACTGGATATCATGAGCATCAATCCACACCCAACGAACATGCGGAGTTCTAATCAAAATAGATCGGTGACGTGACTGCCATCAAAGTGTGGAGGATAACTCATATATCACATTTTGGTATCTCAAGTCAAATGACCACTATGCTCATTCAACTCAAGAAGGTTCCTATTGACAATGATGTACCGTCTATTAGGAAACCTTCAGTGAGTCGTTCAGTGTCTTATCAAATAAACACCTAAATATTTATACGAGTCTCCCGAGACTCATGGTTCATTGGGATAAACCATCGGACCAAGTCACGATATACGACATGTACTGGTCGTAGCGGATTTTATTAAACGACCCGTGTTAGCAAATCTTGACCATGAACTTTATTTAAGGATATACATCTTATAGTGCGCTTCCCAATGTCAATTACAAACTACGTTGTAACTGCGCACTATATTGTAAATCCTAGGGTCTTTGTCTAATATACACGTATCACTGAACCAGATTCAGTTTCGATCTAATCGTAATCAGATATCTAATCGCAATTAGATCGAATAAGCATATAAAAGACAATGGTGCTACCAATAATTAAGTAATATTATGGAAAATAATATTGCTCATTTTTTATGAATCGGACATAAATCCGATCCGGATTGGCACTCCGAGCACCAACCCTAACACCATTTAGCTATGGAGAGAAGTCAACTCTTAAATTGTCCCCCATTTTTTTTATGGGACTGAGTATTTATATTGGAATGTTCGCATGAGAGCGTTGTACGGGCCAAAATTGGGCCCAGGGATAAAATCGACATTTACCACCAGGCCAACCACTAAATCTGGAGCCCATTAGTAGATCCACGGGCCACCTCACGGTCCCAAACTCGTAAATATAAAGAAAGTCAAACGGACACCAGTTACGAAAATCAAGAAGAGGATCTGAATTCATAAATATCATCGTGAAGTCGACAGTTTCGAGTGAGATTTACGATCGTCGGTTATCAGACATAAACCGCCTGAATTAAACCATCATTGAAGAAGACTCCAACGGGCAGAATATGGACCCCGCGTCAGAGAACCTATAAAAGAGGAAGACGAAGCAATAGAGAGGGATCGGCTCCTAGACACTACTCCTACATCAATATACTACTCCAATGCACAGCCCTCACTGCTAGCAAATCTGTGGTTGAGGTATTCCATAGACCTTAACCCTCTCATCCTGAACTCATTTCCCCTTAAGCTAACTTGAGCGTCGGAGTGCCTACGGCTTCCACCACACCGGTGGGCAGTAACCTCCTCTCTCGCTCTACTCTTATTTTGCAGGTTCGTTCGAGCCCATCAGCTCACTTTCTTGATTGTGGACCTCGACCGAAATCAGTTCCCATAATTTGGCGCCCACCGTGGGGCTAACGAGCGGATTTTGCAAAAATAAGACACACAAACAAAAAAGACAGAAATGGCCTCAAGCAATGAACAATACCAGGATCCTTTAATGGCTCAATTTGCCATGCTCCAAGAACGACTACAAGCCCTTGAAGAGGAGAATCTAACGATGCGAAACACTAACGACAGTCTACAGAAAAAGATGGAGCAGTTATCATCCAATCCCCTGCATAATCCTCAAGGCCAGACCAGCAATCCAGACGACCAAAGCAATCCAACAATCTCGCAAAACAAAAATCACCAGACTACTTCACAAGAGCCAAACACCCTCATCGATCCATCCCAACAGATCACCACCTCTATCAGAAGAGAAATGACAGAATTCAAGGAAGCGATAATGTCGAGACTACCAGGGGTAAGGCTACCAGTCAGGAAGAGCAGGGCCGGAGCAATTTCTGATACCCCGTTCGTGGAGTCAATTGTTGCTGTCGATTTGCCCCAGAAATTCAGCTCACCCGAAATGAAGCCATATGATGGATCTGCCGATCCAGACGACCACATAATACACTACAAGTACAAGATGATGTCAACCGGCTTATCCCCAAGTCAGTGGGAGGCTAGAATGTATAGATGCTTTGGGGAGACTCTGGCGGGACCTGCCCTTACTTGGTTCATTAACCTACCCTACAGGTCAATCGAGTCCTACCAAGAGCTAGCTGACAAGTTCGTGCAGCACTTTCCAAGTTCATGCAAATTAGAAAAGACTTCAGACGACCTTAATTCTATACAACAGAGAAGAGGAGAGTCATTGCGGAGCTACGTGGCTCGGTTCAACCGAGAAAAAATTATTGTCCCGGATCTCCACCAGCCTACAGTAGTTGAAGCCTTCCGGAACGGACTACTTTATGACAGTGGACTCTATAAGAAATTGACAAAATTCCGGTGCTACACCATGGACCAAGTCATGGCACGGGCCCAGGTTGAGATAAGATGGGAAGAAGATAAAAAAAATAAAAGAAGGGAATAAGTTGTGAATGCCCGAGTGGACCGAAGGCCTGCTGCTCCCAGGCGACATGATAGCAGTATCCACTCTCACAAGGAAGGGAGAAACCAACCGAGAGGAGAACGACGACCTTTCTACACAAGTACTGACAGACGACAAACGCCATACAAAAGTAGGGAGGAACTGCCAACAAGCAAACCCAGGCTACCGGATTACAACTTTACGATTTCTCCCGGGGAACCGGTCTCTGTGCTTAAGAAGATGGGGAATGAAGTAAAGTGGCCTCCACGCTCCAGGGACAATTTGACCAAAAAGGACACTAGAAAGTGGTGTGAGTTCCACAGGGACTATGGTCATACGACTGCGGAATGTGTGGCTTTGAGATTAGAAGTTCTGGAGCTACTAAACAAGGGTTTCCTGTGGGATTTGCTAACTGATAAAGGAAAAGCAACATTAGCGAGAAGGGACGCGAGAGATGGTCAAGGAGAAATTCCTACCCCACCACCCCAATTAATAACACCGTTAATGTCATTTCAGGAGGATCGGGAATCAGTGGAGCAACATATTCAGCGGCTAAACGACAATCAAGGGCTCTGGCAAATAACACTTTACACAACTCGATGTATGTAGAAAAAGTCTTCACAAATTTGACAATAGAGTTTCCAGACGACGGGGATTCACACAATTTAAATCCCCACCATGATGCTTTAGTTATTTCCTGCTTGTGAGGAAGCACTGGAAGGACTCAAACTGTACCTCACTACACCTCTCTTATTGTCAAAACCACACGACAATGAGCGACTCTACCTCTATTTGGGAGTTTCAGAACACGCGGTTAGCGGAGTCTTAGTGAGAGAAGAGTCGGGAACTCAACAACCAGTCTACTACGTAAGCAGAGCATTGTTGGGAGCAGAATCGCGCTACCCGTTGATGGAAAAATTAGTTTTCGCCCTTGTCACAGCCGCTCGAAAGCTGAGACCTTACTTTCAAGGACACCCGATCACGGTGTACACGACATATCCTTTAAGAAGCATACTCCATAAACCGGAATTGTCAGGTAGATTGATGAAGTGGGCAATTGAACTTGGGGAACACGACATAGCTTACCAGCCTAGGATCGCCATCAAATCTCAAGCATTGGCAGATTTCGTGGCCGACTTCGCCCCCGATCTCCTTGTAGCAGCTGAAACTGAGGTCAAATCCATCCAGCCGACAATACCTTGGAAGTTAGCAGTCGACGGGTCCAGCAACAAGAAGGGCTGCGGTCTTGGAATCATGATCACAACCCCGACATACGACACCTTACAACAGGCAATCAAATGCGGTTTTAGAGTCACCAACAACGAAGCAGAGTATGAGGCATTGATCGCAGGGTTACTGTTAGCTAAATAACTGGGAGCTAGGGAGATAGAAGTAAAATCCGACTCCCAGATGATAGTCAACCAGATCGAGGGATCTTATCACGCCAGGGGTCAAGCAATGGCATCCTACTTAGAAATTTTCCATAACCCAAGTCCCAAGAAGCGAAAATTCCCAAGCAGATGCATTGGCAACCTTGGGATCAACAATGGAGGGTGATAAACCACGGACAATTCCTGTAGTATATTTGTGTTGGCATGCAATTTGGAAGAAAGAAACAGCCGTTGCAGCGCTCGATTCGGTCGACACCTGGATGACACCTATAGTCGAGTCCTTACAAACAGGCTCGCTTCCAGACGACAAAGTGCAAGCCAGGAAAATCCAGAGACAGTCTGCAAGGTTCGTAGTGTTCGATGGCCAGTTGCTGAAAAGATCTTTCATAGGACTCTATTTGAAGTGCCTAACACGCGACGAAGCACGGCTTGTGTTGACCGAGTTGCATGAAGGGGAGTGTGGGAACCATTCTGGTGGCAGGAGCCTGGCTCTTCGAGCGCATTCGACTGGGTATTATTGGCCGACAATGAGAATTGACTCCACAGAATTCACTAAAAAGTGTGACAAATGCCAGAGATTTGCACCAGTTTCTCATCTTCCGCCAGAAAGACTAAATCTCATTATATCTCCATGGCCTTTTATGAAGTGGGGGATGGACATAGTTGGAAAAATCCCAACCGCGCCCGGCCAACGAGTCTACATGCTTTTCATGACAGATTACTATTCAAAGTGGATAGAAGCCGAATCGTTCGCTAGAGTACACGACAAAGAAGTTCAAACATTCGTATGGAAAAACATCATTTGTCGGTTCGGCATACCAAGAGAAATTGTAACTGAAAATGGCTCTCAATTCATCAGCCATCACTTTCAAAACTTTTGCAGGAACTGGGGGATAAAGCTGAACTTTTCGACACCACGCTTTCCACAAGAAAACGGTCAGGCCGAATCGTCCAACAAGACAATCATGAACACCTTGAAGAAGAGATTGGAGAAGTCTAAGGGTGCATGGGCGGATGAACTACCAGAGGTGTTATGGTCATACAGGACAACGGTGAGGTCTTCGAAAGGCGAAACTCCTTTCGCATTAGCATTTGGAATGGAATCAGTCATTCCAACTGAAGAAGTCATCCCTTCAACACGCTACCAATGGCTTAACGAAGAAAACAATCAACAACTAATGAATTTCCATCTCGACACGATTGAAGAAACAAGGGACAGAGCTTCCGTTCGACTGGCCGCTTATCAACAAAGGATGGCCAGATACTTCGACAAAAACGTCAGGAGAAAGACTTTCAAGGCTGGAGATTGGGTCCTACGGAGAGTGTTCCAGAATACCAAGGAAATTGGAGACGGAAAGTTGGGTCCAAATTGGGAAGGCCCTTACCTCGTCACGACAATTGTCGAGAAAGGAGCATACAAGCTACAGACTATGGAGGGGACTCTCGTGCGCAACAGTTGGAACACGGTGCATCTTAAGCGCTTCAACCGGTAAACACTTATGTTTGTGGCTTGTTTGTTTGCAATTATATTTTCTGTTAGTAGTTTTAAGAATGAATAAGGAAATATGTTGAAGTCGTTCGACTAATTGCAATAAAAGAATGATCATTAAAATTTATGTCGACATTTGTACAACAAATCAAAAGACCGTTCGATAGAATATCATACGACATGATTAACACATACAAAACACGATTGTTCAATTGAGGCTTCCGCCTTCCTCCTAAAACCACTAATTCAAACTTCATACAAAAAACTCAAAGTTAAGTTCAAGCCCTTAAACTTCTGAATCATTGCCGGGTACATCGTTGGTAGCCGTTGGAATATTGGCAGGAACATCATCTTGCGTTTCAACAGCTTCCGGAACGACCTCCTCTCCATCTAAATGTTTTTCGACCTCTTCCATTTCAACAACAACAATCCCATATGGTTCCACCTCGTCCTTCTTCGACTTGACCTCCAACCCTTTCTCTTCACCATCGTCCTGCGTCGAAGAAGAGATACCGGCCGCGCCTTTCATATTCTTTAATCCACTCCTCAGGCTTCCAGTCTACGTGTTTTCCAGCTACAAACTCCCTAATTAAATCACACATGTTTCTCATCATGGAGTCGATGGCAATGTCCTCCATTTGCTCTAGCAGTAATTCTTTTTCTTTCTTTACATTCTTGAAACCTTCTTTATATCTGTCGATGGTCAGCTCGGCCGTCTCTTTCTCCAACCTCAAAGCAGCCTTAACTTCCTTTAGTTCTTTCTTAAGCCCTCTTTCCTTCCTTTGAGATGCGACCAGCCCGGACTTCAGCTTTGACGACTCCTTCCTCACCACCGACAACGATTTCTCCAGCTCCTTGATTCTCCTTTGATTGGATTCCACATTCTTCCGCATGAATAGGCTACATTCCAGTGCCTGATGAAGTCGAGTCAGAACGTCATTCGACAAAAAAATAAAAAAAAAAAATTGAAATAGCTATACTCACTTGATAATTTAATGCGATGGCTTTCTTCATGGCCTCCACCGGGCCAATTTGTGCCAACCTTACTTCATCCCCTTCAAGAAGAAGCCCATCCACGAAAGAGTCAATGCTCGAAGGGTCAGATATTGCAGTCGACTCTCGTGGAACCTTTAAGATAAGGTTATCAAAGTCCTCTTCTACTTCCACTTCAGCAACAGACTTCCTTTTCTTCCCCGCAGAAACCGTTGCAGTCGACTTCCCTTTCTCTGTGGCACCCTCACTTGAAACAACTTCTCTTTGTTGAGGCACAACCTCTTTTTCAGCCTCTAGCTCTTTTTTCTTCTGCTTCCTTGACTTCTTCCGGTTCTTCATTTCATCGAGTGAAGCTACGGTGAATGGCCCAGTCATCATTTCCTCTGCGCATAAAAATTCTTCGAGTTTTAGAGGCTCTCGATATCTATATCCTCCATATAAATTTTGACACGACCATCTACAATTTATCACGGACAAAGCGTTGTTACATGAGGCCAGAACCTTACCTTCTTCTCGTTGATAGATTTCCTTCCATAACGGAGTCGACCTTAACCTCTTTTCCGTTAAAATTGTTTTACAATCCCTTTTTTCAGCCGACAAGGACAGAATGGCTTTGGTGTTGGAGATTGTGCGTGCAGTCGTGATAAATGACTTGTTTCGTAGAGGATCTGCAACAGCAAAAACTTGGTTATTCAAAGACACAAGTATGACTCAAAGATTAAAATTAAGCAAAAGTACGTTACTCACTCGACAAACACCAAAATTCGGGGATTCGACCAGCCCCGGTCGATCCAAATATACCCTCACCCTTTGCAAAGAAATAATAAGACTGCCAATTTCCTCTATCATTAGTCGGCAATCCAGTAACTAAGTGCGTCTTTCTCTGACGAAGGATCAATGTATATCTTCTTTTCTCCTTCAAATGCTCCTTCAGGTAGTACGTCTCTAAAACATCCTTTACCTCAAAAAGTACTCCCAATTCGAAAGACAAACATTCAATTGACAATAAAATCCTCCACGCATTCGGCATCAGCTGTGAAGGAGCGACTCCGAAATGATCCAAAACCTCCCAAACCAGTCTCGGAATAGGAAACCTCAGCCCTACAAAAAATGGACGTACGTAGAATCCTATCCACCCAGGAACCTTGTAATCGATTCTTTCATTCGACGAAGGCACCCGGAGTTCCAAAGAATTAGGGAACCTATACATACAGCTAAGTTCCCTAATACTTTCCCAGTCATTCGACTTGCAGGATTTTTTTATAGCAAGTTAGTAGGCTCACTCGTGCATGGAAATTCACCCGGCTCCCCAACTGCGGGCAAAAACCTTAATGGTATAGCCTCAGTAGGAGTTTCTTGAGAAGGCCTAGCCAAGGTAACTACGCCACCCTCGATTAACTCCTGGTACGACCGATCTCTGTACTCTACATCCTCATTTGTCTCACTTGATGATTCTTTAGTTTCACTTGACGACTCGACGTAACTATCAATCTTGGCACCTAAGCTGCCTAAAGATTCTCCACTTGACATCTTCCAAACGACCTGCATAAAAACAACTACACTCCCTAGTGACCTACCTCCTAAAGATCAAAACCCACAAACACAAATTTAAAACAAATCACGCAAACCTAGAGATCAAACAGCCTAATTTACCTAAGAACAGTTTGAATATTCACTATGAATGTTAAAAGAAATGAAGAACAATAGGAAGATTTCGAAGAATACCTTAAAACTCTTGAGAGCATTCCTTACTCGACTTCCGAATGAGGAAAAATGAAACACACAAAGCTCCTTTATACACGCTACCTAAGATTTGGCGCCAAAATTCCCGCCAAATAGACGCCTCGTTATTTGCATTAGGTCATACAGCATCTAATGGCACGTGGAAAAATCCAAAATCTTTCTATCGGGTATCGTCGAATGGAAAAAAGAATTACAACATCAGATGTAGTGCGCTCACCACAATTTCATTTGAGTTATCCATGTTTGACACGACAACATCATAAATCGAAATACATGTAATGGACTCATCAAGTCATAGGCTGATTCTACGTTTAAACAACCACTATTTCGAGTTGTTTGATCATTCGACGCCACCTCAAACATAAGATCAATGGAATTGGAACATCGATTCGACACAACATCTATACAAGACTTGACATAATATCTACTAGCCATTCGACTTAACACCTAATAAAATATAGGAACCATAATAGCGACCACTCGACACTCGTCTCATACGACAAGTCGAGTGTGATTATTCCTGAACCACCATCTGGTTCAGTCGACTAGGGGACATCCCCCAGATGACTCATGTCGAGTCATAGAATCATGGAATACACTCGTCTCATACGACAAGTCGAGTGTGATTATTCCTGAACCACCATCTGGTTCAGTCGACCAGAGGACATCCCCCAGATGACTCATATCGAGTCATAGAATCATCGAATACACACTCGTCTCATACGACAAGTCGAGTGTGATTATTCCTAAACCATCATCTGGTTCAGTCGACCAGGGCACATCCCCCAGATGACTCATATCGAGTCATAGAATCATGGAATACATGTGTCTCATACGACAAGTCGAGTGTGATTATTCCTAAACCACCATCTGGTTCAGTCGACCAGGGGACATCCCCCAGATGACTCATATCGAGTCATAGAATCATCGAATACACTCGTCTCATACGACAAGTCGAGTGTGATTATTCCTGAACCACCATCTGGTTCAGTCGACCGGGGACATACCCCCGATGACTCATGTCGAGTCATAGAATCATTGAATACACTCCTCTCATACGACAAGTCGAGTGTGATTATTCTTAAACCACCATCTGGTTCAGTCGACCGGGGACATACCTCGGATGACTCATGTCGAGTCAAATATAATCATTGAACTCACTCGACTCATATGACAAGTCGAGTGAAATTACTCATGAACCACCATCTGATTCAGTTGACCAGAAACATATCCCTGAGGATTCATGTCGAGTCAAAAAGATATCTTGAAATATATTCACCTCATACGATAAGTCGAATAAGATTTCTCCTAAAACACCATCTGGTTAAGTCGACCGAGGACATACCTTTAATGATTCTTGTCGAGTCAAATTAAAATATGTTTTTGACCATCTTCGTACTACATGCCAAATGAAATGTCTTCTAAAAACCAATAATTGGTTCAGTCCGCATAAGGAAATTCCCCATAAACCCACGCAGACCACAAACTAAAGGTATGAGTTCACCTACACTATGCAACATGTTTATCAAGGTTAATATCCAAAAAGCCTTCGACAGTTTCAAACAAACCAAGGACATCTCCTGGGCTATTGTTGAAAGCGAAAGAAGACCTGAATTCTTCCTCCTCCTGACTGCATGATGGGACATCATGTGGATTAGCTCTAAACCGACGCCAAGATCAGAGAAATAATTATCCATATCTTGATTCATTCGACAGACTCGAAGGTACTCCTCAAGTCTAGAGCTTCCAAACTTAGAGAGTATGGGACAAACTGTACGGGCAAAAATTGGGCCCAGGGATAAAATTGACATTTACCACCAGGCCAACCAATAAATCTGGAGCCCATTAGTAGATCCACGGGCCGCCTCACAGTCCCAAACTCGTAAATATAAAGAAAGTCAAACGGAGAAGAGGATCCGAATTCATAAATATCGTCGTGAAGTCGACGGTTTCGAGGGAGACATACGATCATCGGTTATCAGACATAAACCGCCTGAATTAAACCATCATTAAAGAAGACTCCAACGGGCAGAATAGGGACCCCGCGTCAGAGAACCTATAAAAGAGGAAGACGAAGCAATAGAGAGGGATCGGCTCCTAGACACTACTCCTACATCAATATACTACTCCAATGCACCGCCCTCACGGCTAGCAAATCTGTGGTTGAGGTATTCCATAGACCTTAACCCTCTCATCCTGAACTCATTTCCCCTTAAGCTAACTTGAGCGTCGGAGTGCCTACGGCTTCCACCACACCAGTGGGCAGTAACCTACTCTTTCGCTCTACTCTTATTTTGCAGGTTTGTTCGTGCCCCTCAGCTCACTTTCTTGATTGTGGACCTCGACCGAAATCAGTTCCCACAAGCATTCCTTAAATCTTTAGATGAGATGGTCTGGATGACCGTAGAGTATATGTGGAAACCTCATGTGGTTATGGTTGATGGGGTATCTTCCCCTAAAGATAAACTGACCTGGACCAATGAGGAGTTTGATGCTAGCAATAGGAACAATGAGACAATTAATGTCATTCATGTCGTTGTTTGCTCTGCTGAGTTTAGGAGTATCTCAATGTTTGAGATAGCCAACGATGCATGGGACATCCTTCATACTGTGCAAGAGGGCATATTGTCCGTTAATAATAATAGACTCCAAGAACTTTCCACTATGTTTGAAGTCGCTAGGATTAAAGATTATGAGACCTTTGATGAATTTTACGCTGAGATTAACGATATAGTTAACTCAAGCTTTAACCTAGGAGAGACTATTCCAACGAAAATGATAGTTTGAAAAATCCTTAGATCTCTGTTGACCGGTGCGTAATCACACGCGTATAATGCAAGCGCACGTATTGTTCAAGTAGTATAAAAAGTATCGATCCCACGAGGACTTAATACATAAGATATTAATTTATTAAGCCAAATTTTTACGAGTATCTAATGGATTGATTGTTTGAGTGGATGGTGACTTTAAACTTAAAACAAGTAAATAAAATGATGTGAAAGTAGATTGAGGAAAATTCAATATTATTAAACTATCCAGGATTGTGAATATTTCCAATATCTTTTAAAGATGAAGTGGTTATCTTATGTTTGTGTAATATATTGGTTTACTAACCTGGAACACGAAATTCTACAAAAGCCTTCGTCGATGGTCAGATGCAAATACCTAGTGCAACCCAATTAAACCATATGTCTATGTAAATCAAGTTACCTAAATTCACTAAGATTAAATTCCAATTATGACTACCCTCTATGTCTATCTTGTAAGGAAATCTATTAAAGGGTTATCTATCCTCAAGGAAGATCGTGGGCTATTAAGTCTAAGGCTGAAACCTAAAATTCATTCGTCAAGTTTATTTTAAGTTTACCAGATCAATCTTATTAGTGGCCAGTTTACAAGAAGCATTAAGCTTAAGACTTAATAAATAAACCTTTATATTACCAAAACTATAAAATAACCCCTTATAAACCGGTGATATTGGAAATCATCAAAACCCCAGATAACGGGTTTAGTTACGACACATATTTAAAACTAGTAAAAGCTAAAATAAAAGACTTAAGGTAAATACTGAAAATTAAAAAGGTAAAAGTACAATAAAAGAAACTGCTGAGGTTCGAGGATCCACTTTTATTACTACTATTTTAGATATCTTCATTATTATAATATATTAACTTTGCGTTATATTACCAACCTGCCATATATGAGGTATCCTGATTAAGTCAAATTAATAATTAATTTCAACCGGCCATACAGGCGGTATCCATGTTTAGTCATGTTAAAACCAATTTTTATAATTAAATTCAACCGGCCATATAGGCAGTATCCTTATTCAGTCAAGTTTTAAATAGTTTATATATTATAATTAAGGGAGATTAATCTAAATATTAGTAATAAAAGCTTACCTTTCACCCCAGTAGAAGAGAGTTACCTACTAATGCTGAATAGTAAAACCTGAAAATTAAAGAAAAAATTATTATTACGTAAAGTAAATTTATTACAAAAACTGTAAATAAACAAGCAAGATACAATTTTCTTAGTATTCTTAAGGAATTCTTCAGAAGAAAGTATGAATTGAAAATGAAAATGAAAATTCAGCCTGAATTTATAGGCGTTCATAACCTTGTGCGCGCGTCGTTAATTACGGTGACAATTCCAGAGCTGGCGACACGTGGCACGGCTGAATGATTATATGAATTATTGGCTCCGAGTCGCGACGTGTAAAAGTTGTTGTGTCGTGACACTGACGTCAGCATGATGTCATCAATGACGTGTCTCAATGATAAGTGTCAGCAGCATGTGATGATGACACGTGGCATGGCACACGTTAGCAAGAATTGATGTGATGTTGACACGTGGCAGGCTCATGTTAGCACGTCATATGATAGCAAATTTCTCTAGTTTTGACACGTGTCCGGCGCATATTAGCATTACCTGGCGCATGTTAGCAGTCGCGACGCCCATATTACGAATTTGCCATTTTGTCTATTTTTCTCTGTTTTGGCCCTGATTTGATTCCAGAGAGTCCTGAAACTTTATTTATCTACAAAATAACACAAAACACATCAAAATATTCACAAAATGCAAGAAACTATACAAAATATTAGGTCAAATGAGTGGGAAATATTGATACATTTACCACTCATCACACCCCCAAATCTAACATTTTGCTAGTCCTCGAGCAAAACAACAAAATAAAATAACATAAACATCTTTAAAATAAACATTAAACTAAGCCATATTCGTAGGGATCACGGTTGCATTTAGCATATGCAACAAGCCTTTAAACCCCTAGGTGTCCCTAGTGGACGAGTTGTAGTCTCGTGAGGGCTTACAGCAACGATACCCATAAACGTCACATTAAAAAAAAGATAATAAAACTAATGCACAAAAATAAAAAAGACAAGAGAAAAGATAATAGACAAGTTAGTGACTAAACAGGTGAAACTTCTTATCCAAGTTAAGAATTGTTTTCTTTCTTTCTAAATTACCGAATAAGTAAATTCTCCGATTATTTTTACCATTCTCCATATACACAATCAACAAAATATTAATCAACTTATTGTGCCCACAATATTCACAAGTGTAGTTGAAAAAATAGTAATATTTTTGTCCTAAAATTATATCAGAATTCACACATTTTTTGTAGCAATGGAATAATTTTTTTTTTTTTGATTTTTCTGATTTTATTTATTTATTTATATACAATATCATCCATCCATGTAACGAGCTTTGGGCCAGTGGCTCCCAAACTAGTTGGCTTTAGGTGTTAAGACACCCCTACAGACTAAATTACTCGGATTTCATACATACATATTTTTTTGTAACATCTTCGATCCATGTAGCGAGCTTTGGGTCAGTGACTCCCAAACCAGTTGGCTTTAGGGCACTAGGTGTTAAAACACCCCTACAGACTTAATAACTCATATCTTAGACGTTTTTTTAATCCCATCACTTCTTAGATGCTTCCTCCAATTAAACTAGAGCACTGAATATTACAAACTCGTCAATTACAACTCATGTCCGTATGTTACCATGCATGTTGATAATACCTGTCAACTGAGCATATGAAGATTCATTTTAGTCAGTTTTATGGAGAATTCACAAATTAAATAATCCAAAATGAAATAAACAAAAATTAACTTGTTTCGAAATATGTTGAAATATGTCTCAGGAATGGAAATTCCTTACACAACTATCTCATACCAATTTCACCCGATTAATCAAATTAAAAACACAAAATACAAAATATGTTTTTTTTAATTTTTTTGACTTTTTTAAAATTTTTTGACTAAATAAAAACACATAATATAAACAAGATACTATTTAAGTAATCTCATTCCCCAAACCTAAATGAGACATTGTCCCCAATGTCTTAAAAAGTAGAAGAATAGTTTAGAATATAGTATCTGGTTAGCTGAAATTCTACATCTAAAATTAAAGGTTAAGATACAGATTTATCTGACGCTTCTTACCACGATTATTATTCGACCAGTTTATCTTTGAAGGATAGGGTCAATCTGTGGTTCAAAGGCTAAGATTTCGTCAATTAAATCTAGGGCAGTTCTGGCTCTAAAGAGGAGTTCTTTTACAGGTTTTGACACGAACCCATTTCTCTCGGCATCATCAAGAAACACACAAAGAAAATCATAAAATTCATCAGCATTAAACAGTCCAATTGGTTTCTGGTGTATGTTCAGGTTCGCTCAAGATAACACGGTAAAAATTTCCTCCATCGTACCCAAGCCACCTGGAAAAGCACTAAAACCATCAACACGGTTAATCATTTCTACCAGTCGTTCAGACATACCTGGCACGATCAGTTCCTCTCCGTTTGATGGTCCTATAAGATTTGCCTCTACCAAAGGTTTTGGGTTGATTCCCAAGACTTGACTGCCTCCCTCATGTACAGCGCGTGAAACGATCCCCATTAGTCCAAGAATGCCACCGCCATATACTAAGTGCATATTCCTTTCAGCAATGACTCTACCCAATTCATGTGCTGCTTCAATGAACTCTGGTTTAGAACCAACACTAGTAACGCAAAATAAACAGATGTTTACAACTCGTCTTCTTGAAATGGCTTTCATTTTTAACTATGGGTGCCTTCAAGAGTGCAATGATGAGTTGAATTTATAGAACCTAAAAAAGGGTGAGTAATAATAGCACTAGTACCTGCCAAATAACAATTATTAGCTAAACAGTAAAATAAATCATGAAAGGTCAAGAAGTCTGGATCTTGTCGGAGAAAATAAAAGAAAATAACAAAATAAATCACAATTATTAGATATATACAAAGAGAAAATAATATTTACAAAAAAGTAATTGCTTGAATGACGTCTATGCGTCAGGGACAAGCTTCCCATCCAATTTTCTTATAAATTGGCAAACAGGGTCTTTTAAAGTCAGATTGCCAAGATTGTATTGTTGCATTTCTTTTCGGAATTGTGTATATAACATGTGAATTGCATGATGCACATATCCACTGGAATGCGTCTCAAGAGTCTTAGATATGTCATCCAAAGACTCCTTACTAAAGCCATCCCTAATGAATTTAATCTTATCTTCACGGTTATCAGACATCATTCCTAAAGAACGACAACGAGTATCACATGTCATACGTGCACATTTATAAAAAACACCCATCTTTTTAGCTTTTCTCTTTTTAGCATAGGTGTTTCTTCCTAAACCAGGCAGATGTGAAACAAAAGAGTCAGAAGACTCACCTGCCAATCGGATTCGTGCTTCAATAATCCAACGAATGTCATTAGGAATACCTTTTATCATTAGAAGTCTCATTCGTTCTATGCGAGCTTTGTAGATATTCATCAGAGAGTTTTGAGGGAGAGAAGGAAATTGCTTGTGAAGATTTGCGAGAACTTCTTCCATCCTGAAATGTGACTTTACCTACACAAATTAAACACACGAAAATAAAACACACCAAATCATAATATATACACGAGTTGCATGGGTTTCCTCCCAGCTAGCGCTAAGTTTAATGTCGTCAGCTAGACATGACTGCCTGAATGTTAGGCTGGATCTGAAAGTGTGACACATTCTTTTGTTCATTCAAATGATTCTCCCCAGTAGTGTTTGACATGCTGACTGTTAACCTTGAATGTTTCGTTGGGGTTGGGATCAAGTAACTCAACAGCTTCATATGTTAAAACCTGAGTGAACACAAATAGACCCGACCACCTTGACTTCAACTTTCCAGAGAAAAGTTTTAACCGTGAATTGTATAACAATAGCTGCAGCTTTGGTTCCAGTTGTCTGCGCACTATTTTTCGATCATGCTATTTCTTGCTCTTTTCTTTGTATAGTCTGGCATTCTCATAAGCCTATGGGCAGAACTCATCCAATTCGTTGAGTTGATGGAGTCGTTTCTCTCCTGCTGCTTGTGGATCAAGATTCAACTTCTTCAGTGCCCAGTATGCCTTGTGTTAAAGCTCAACTGGCAGATGGCATGCTTTCCCAAACACCATTCAATATGGGGACATATCAATGAGTGTCTTGTAAGATGTCTGGTAGGCCCATAATACGTCATCAAGTTTTGTAGACCAGTCCCTCATTGTTGATCCAACGATTCTCTCCAAGATTCTTTTGATCTCCCTGTTTGAAACTTCAACCTATCCATTTGACTGTGGATGGTAGGTTGTGGCAACTTTATGAGTAACTCCGTATTTGGATAGGAGTGCATCAAAGTATCTGTTGCAGAATTGTGTGCCACCATCACTGATAATCGCCCGATGTGTTCTGAAGCAAGTGAAAATATTCATTTTTAAGGAATTTAATCACCACTTTTGAATCATTGGATGGCAGTGCAATTGTTTCAACCCATTTGGAGACGTAGTCTACTACAACTAGTATGTACAGGTTTCCGAATGATGGAACAAAGGGTCTCATAAAATCAATACCCCATACATCAAATATCTCCACTTCCAGAATATTTTAGAGAGGTCCTTCATTTCTCCTCGAAATATTTCTCGTTCTCTGGCACCTGTCACATTGAAGAGCAAATAGATAAACATCTTTAAAAATAGTGGGCTAGAATAAACCTGACTGTAGGACTTTGGCTGCAGTTTTGTTTCCGCTGAAGTGTCCGCCGTATAGTGATGAATGATAATGTTGCAGAACACTATTGACCTCCTCCTATGGAACTCAACGTCTCAGTAATTGATCAGCACATCATTTGAACAGGTACGGTTCATCCCAGACATAATGCTTGACTTCTTTGAAGAACTTCTTTCGTTCCTGAGTTGTTCATTCCAACAGCCATTTTCTCGATACTATGTAGTTGATATAGTCAGCATACCAAGAGACATCTTGTTGTTTCATGGCAAACAGTTGTTCATCTGGAAAAGTTTCTTTGATTGTCAGTTCTTTGCCAACTGTTTCTCCATTCTCGAGCCTCGGTAAGTGATCCGCCACTTGGTTTTTTGTCCATTTCCTATCTCGGATCTCCACGTCAAATTCTTACAGTAGAAGTATCCAACGGATCAATCTGGGTTTGGCATCTTTCTTCACGATCAGGTATTTGATTGCTGAATGATCTGTGTAGACCACCATTTTGGGACCTAACAGATAAGAGCGGAATTTATCAAAAGAAAACACAACTGCAATCAACTCTTTTTCAGTGGTTGTGTAGTTGAGTTGAGCTTCATTCAAAGTTCTGTTAGAGTAGTAAATAGTATTGAAAATCTTTGTTTTGCGTTGACCCAAAACTGCACCTACATCAAAATCACTAGCATCACATATCACCTCAAATGGAAGGGTCCAGTCTGGTGCTACTATGATGGGAGCAGAAACCAACTTCTGTTTCAAGATCTCAAAAGCTTCGTGGCATTCTTTGGTGAAGTTGAAAGGCACATCCTTCTCCAGAAGATTGCATAAAGGTTTAGTAATCTTTGATAAATCTCCTGTAAAAGTCTGCATGTCCGAGAAAACTCTGAATCCATTTGACAGATGTTGGTGGAGGTAGTTTTTCAATTGTCTCGATCTTTCCTTTGTCTACCTTGATTCCTTTTTGTGATATTCGATGTCTAAGGACGATGCCTTCCTACACCATGAAGTGGCATTTCTCCCAGTTGAGTACCAGGTTGGTATCTTCACATCTTTGTAACACTTGTTCTAGATTTTGCAAGTAGTGGTTGAACGAGTCTCCAAACACAAAGAAATCATCCATGAAAACCTCCATACTTTGTTCCAACATGTCTGAGAATATGGCCATCATGCAACGTTGAAATGTGGCAGGAGCATTACATAATCCAAATGGCATCCTGCGGAAAGCAAAAGTACCATTCGGACATGTAAAAGTAGTTTTCTCCTGATCTTCTTGGGTGATGGTAATCTGATTGTACCCCGAGTATCCATCCAGAAAGTAATAGAACTCATGCCCCGCCAGTCTGTCTAGCATCTGGTCAATGAATGGCAGCGGAAAATGATCTTTCCTTGTTGCTTTGTTTAGCTTCCTGTAGTCCATGTATACTCTTCATCCAGTCACCGTTCTTGTTGGAATTAGCTCATTCTTTTCATTTGTGACTATAGTAATTCCTCATTTCTTTGGTACATATTGCATAGGACTCACCCAAGTACTGTTAGAAATAGGGTAGATGATGTCGGCATCCAATCATTTGATGATTTCTTTCTTCACAACCTTCTTCATGATTGGATTTAGTCTCCGTTGATGCTCCACTGTGGGTTTGTACTCATCATTCATCAGAATCTTGTGCATGCAAAATGATGGACTAATGCCTCGAATGTCTGCTATAGTCCAGCCAATGGCTTTCTTGTGCTCTCGTAACACTCTCAACAACTTTTTTTCCTGCTCCAATGTTAGCGAAGAAGAAATAATCACAGGTAATTCAGAAGAGTTTCCTAAGAATGCATACCTGAGATATCTCGGAAGTAACTTAAGCTCCAGCTGCGGTGGTTCTTCAATCGAAGGCTTAATTCACTCTTTCTTCGATAGTTCCAGACTTTCCACTTGTGGTTTCGTTTTGAAGCGAAATGGTTTATCAAGATAGTTGATACATTCCAGAATTTCAGCATCTAGCTCGCTGTCAGTCATGTTGGTGATGCAAGCTTCAAGTTTATCCGTGGGAAATGTATCAGTATCTTGAATGATACTATCAACAACATCAATTCTGAAACATTCCTCCTCTTTTCATCACTCGGGAATTTCATGGCATTAAAAACATTGAAGGTAACTTTTTGGTCATGCACTTTCATGGTTAGTTCTCATTTTTGCACATCAATAACAGTTCGACCTGTAGCCAAGAATGGTCTCCCGAGGATGATAGGTACATCTTTGTCTTCTTCCATATCAAGGATAATGAAATCTGTTGGGAGAATGAGTTTGTCGACTTTGACCATCACATCTTCAACTACACCTCTCGAAAATGCGAGAGTTCTATCAGCAAGTTGCAGCGAGACTGAGGTGGGCATTGCTTCTCCAATTTGCAGTTTCCTGTAAATTGGAAAAGGCATTAAATTAACATTGGCACCTAAATCACATAAGGCCTTACCGATATAATTTTCTCCAATAGTGCATGGAACAGTGAAATTGCCTAGATCTTTCAACTTTAGGGGAAGTTTCCTCTGAATGATGGCGCTGCATTCTTCTATCAATACTACTGTCTCGTAATCTCTCAATCTCCGCTTTCATGAAAGAATATCTTTCATGAATTTGACATTGCTGGGCATTTCTTCCAACGCTTCTGCAAATGGAATGTTGATGTGCAGCTTTTTAAAAACCTCCAAGTATCGAGCAAACTGCTTGTCCAATTTGTTTTTCTGGAGACGCTGTGGAAAAGGTGGAGGTGGAGTGATTCTTTCTTGCTCTTTTGCCTTTGCTTCTTTATCCTCCATCTGTGGAATTGCATTTTTTGGAACTTCTTCAATGGATTCCTTGATTCCAACATCTTTGTTGATTTCAGTACCGCTTTTCAAAGTAATGGCTTGACATTGCTCATTCCCTCTATTCCTTGGATTTGGTTTTATGTTGCTAGGAAGGTTATCTGGCGGTCTGTAACTCTGAGAATTGGCCAATTGTCCAACTTGATTCTCCAGTGATTTAATAGAAGCAGATTGGCTTTGAAACATAGCATCATATATTTTTAACTGAGCTAGCACTTCCGTTATTCTTGGTTCTTTTTCATACTCCTGGATTTTGTTCTGCTGTTGGAATCCAGGTGGTGGATAATTCTTTTGCCCTGAATTGTTGCTCCATGCAAAATTGGGATGATTCCTCCACCCCGGGTTGTAGGTGTTGGAATATGGATTGTTCCCCTGTCTGTTGAAATTGTTAACATAATTCACCGTCTCTTCATATTGGTTTGTCTCTAGTGCTCCTCCATATGGTGAACTTGTGGATCCAATATTGTCTAGCATGGTAAGAGTCTCCATGAATTTACATATCTGATCCAGCTTGGCATTCACTGCTGTGTTGGCTCCAACTTCATAGATTCCTGTAATTCTTTGGATCATGCTCCTTTCTGTTGGCCACAAGGAATTGTTGTTGGCCATTTCTACAATTAAGTCCCAAGCCTGATCTTCTCATTTTTCCATTAAAGCTCCTCCAGCAGCAGCATCAATTGTGGTTCTCATTATTCTAGAAAGTCCATTATAGAATGTTTGGAATTGTAGCCACTTTGCAATCTCATGGTGAGGGAATTTTCTGATTAAATCTTTATACCTTTCCCAAGCTTCGCAGAGAGACTCTGAATCATGTTGCACAAAGGATGTGAGGTCATTCCTCAGCTTTGCAGTTCTGGCCGGTGGAAATTATTTTGCAAGGAATTTGGTGGCTAGAGTGTTCCAAGTTGTGATGGAACCTGTTGGTAGTGAATGTAGCCAAGCCTTAGCTATGTCTTTTGAGGAATATGGAAAAACTCGCAGTCTCATGGCTTCTTCAGCCGCTCAGTTATAATTGAAAGTGACGCAAACTTCCAGGAAGTTGATGATGTGAGCATTAAGATCTTCAGTTGCATTCCCCCTAAACTGAACTGACTGTTGTATCATCTGAATGCATATTTTGATGTCACACACATTTGCTGGTAAGGGAGGAAGTACAATACAGAAAAAGAAGCTGTCAACCACCGGAATGGTTCTATCTCGAATGGGAATTGGTGGTACAACTTCCAAAGGTTCAGGTTCCATGTTGACTAATGCTTCTTGGCCTTCTCGCCTTTCCTTCGCAACTGTCTGATGGTTCTTTCAATTTCCGGGTCAAACAGTCGGATTTCAAAGCTTCTGGTTCATCTTATGTAGTGTCTGAGAATCTGAAACACAAGAAAACAAAAATAATAAGTAAAAAGAAATTAGATATAAGTAAAGGTATCTAACCCCAAAACTAATAGTGAAAGATAAATAAGTGCCCGGCAACGGCGCCAAAAACTTGACCGGTGCGTAATCACACGCGTATAACGCAAGCGCATGTATCGTTCAAGTAGTATAAAAAGTATCGATCCCACGAGGACTTAATACCTAAGCTATTAATTTATGAAGTCAAATTTTTACATGTATCTAATGGATTGATTGTTTGAGTGGATAGTGACTTTAAACTTAAAACAAGTAAATAAAATGTCGTGAAAGTAGATTGAGGAAAATTCAATATTATTAAACTATCCAGGGTTGTGAATCTTTCCAATATCTTTTAAAGATGAAGTGGTTATCTTATGTTTGTGTAATATATTGGTTTACTAACCTGGAACATGAAATTCTGCAAAAGCCTTTGTCGATGGTCAGAAGCAAATACCTAGTGCAGCCCAATTAAACCATATGCCTATGTCAACCAAGTTACTTAAATTCATTAAGACTAAATTCCAATTATGGCTACCCCCGCCCGACAGGTATATGTTTATCTTGTAAGGAAATCTATTAAAGGGTTATTTATCCTCAAGGAAGATCATGGGCTTTTAAGTCTAAGGCTGAAACCTAAAATTCCTTCGTCAAGTTTATTTTTAAGTTTACCAGGTCAATCTTATTAGTGGCCAGTTAACAAGAAGCATTAAGCTTAAGACTTAATAAGTAAACCTTTATATTACCAAAAATATAAAATAACCCCTTATAAACCGGTGATATTGGAAATCATCACAACCCCAGATAACGGGTTTAGTTACGACACATATTTAAAACTAGTAAAAGCTAAAATAAAATACTTAAGGTAAATACTGAAAATTAAAAAGGTAAAAGTACAAAAAAAGAAAATGATGGGGGTTCGAGAATCCACTTTTATTACTACTATTTTAGATATCTCTCTTATTATAATATATTAACTTTGCGTGATATTACCAACCTGCCATATAGGCGGTATCTTGATTAATTAAATTTAATAATTAATTCCAACCGGCGATACAGGCGGTATCCATATTTAGTCATGTTAAAACCAATTTTTATAATTAAATTCAACCAGCCATATAGGCGGTATCCTTATTAAGTCAGGTTTTAAATAGTTTATATATTATAATTAAGGGAGATTATTCTAAATATTAGTTATAAAAGCTTACCTTTCACCCCAGCAGAAGAGAGTTACCTACTCATGCTGAATAGTAAAAGTTGAAAAGTAAATAAAAGAAATTACTATTACATAAAGTAAATTTATTACAAAAACTGTAAATAAACAAGCAAGATACAATCTTCTTAGTATTTGTAGGCACTGCATTTTTGCATATAAGTCCCGATGATGAGTCTCGTACGGAGGCACTACTCTTTAGGTTGCGGAAGTCGCGGGAAACGAATGTCGGAATGGGAAATTCAGAAGAAGTATGTCATCGGATTCAATTCACATGTTCACTGCGTTCGTTCGTGCTGCGTTCGTGAACACGTTCGAACGTCAAGCAGATTGCGGGCGTTCGTGTAGCGTTCGAATCGGCATTCGAACGGTGTTGGTACTTCTGGTTTTGTTGCTAGCCTCACGCCCAAGGCCAATTAGCCCACCAAAACCCACCCAAAAATAACAAAACACATATTTAACACATGGTGAAATTAAAACAAATCAAATAAAATCTAAATAATCACATACCTAATTAAAACAAATCAAATAAATCCATTCCTAATTTGAACAAATCACCTCCCTAATTTAATCAGATGCTTTCCTTGTGAGATACTAATTAGAAATATTCCCCCATAATTGCATGATATCCTTTCCTATTCACACAAGAGGAACCCTAGCCTTTGCCTATAATAGAAACACAAATCCAACCCTTGCACTCTCCTAAATACACGCCCAAGCAAAAAAAAGCAAGAAGCAAGCAAATAATTTTCTCTTCTACTATACTACACCACCACGGAAACACTCACCAAATAACCCATCCATTGCCGCATCACACAGCCCTCAAAACACCTTCATATTGCCGCACCATAAGCCTCACATTAACCGCACTGCCTATCACCGAGAATAACTCTATGAACTGTACTGCAGTCACCAAAAATACACACTCAAACAGCAGCCTAAACACCGCAAAAAAGTAACCTAAATTACCGCATAAAACATAAAACAACATAATTACAGTGGAAACAGTAGCAAAACAGAGGAAACGACAGCTCAAAACAGCGAAGCAGCGAATGAGAGCAGTGGACCAGTGAACCGGAGGAGTTGCGGAGCATCAACCCTTCCGACGGCCATGTAACGTACTTTCGAGAGACGACCTAAGAGGTTAGACCCGAGGGCACCCTTCTTATTTATTCTCATCTTTTTTGTTGTTTATTAGAATTCCCTCGCATGAGAGTCGTTTGTTGATATATGTTGTAGTCCTTGAATGAATGGAATATGTGTTCTCTCTTGTGGTATATCGGATGGAATCCCGGACGTAAATTCCGTAGCCGAATCCGAATAGACGGTATTGCGGTTTGCACTCGGGATATAATGCCACGTACAACTTGAGAGATTCACACATTTCATTTCATCCAACCTTGTATTCGAGCATGATTGGGTTGCTAGTATGTTATTTATTTTTTTAAGCATGATTTAGTCATTAGTATGCTATTACTTTCTGCATGTTACTTATTTATGCATGATGATATAGTGCGCATGGGCTAACTAGGGTGGATTAAAGGTCCTCTATTCGAGGGAAATGCCTAAATGCTACATTTTCCATGATGTTTTGCCGCGCCGGACGGAGTATGTTTGATTGAATGTGAGATATGTTTAATCGAGCATACAAGGTCCAATATTATTGTTGTCTTTATTTTATATGCATTGTAATATAATGTGCATGGGCTAACTAGGGTGGATTAAAGGTCCTATATTCGAGGGAAATGCCTAAAGGCTACCTTTACCACGATGTTTTGCCGCGCTTTTTATTATGTCATTTACCCTTTGCATATAATTGCTTTATTTACGCATGCATTGTATTCTTGTGCGCATGGGCTAACTAGGGTGGATTAAAGGTCCTCTATTCGAGGGAAATGCCCAAATGTTACCTTTTCCACTATGTTTTGCCGCGCCGGACGAGGTGCACCCGATTGAATATGAAATGTGTTCCATCGGGCACACGAGGTCCTACATTGTGTATTTGTTTATCCATATATGTGTTTGTGTCATTTTAGATGCCATTTTGGCAATCTCGTTCGAACGCATTTCCAAACGCTACACGAACGTATGTATTATGTCTCATTCCGTTTGAACACGTTTACGAACGCTACACGAACGTATGCATTCTATCTGATTCCGTTCAAACGTATTTACGAACGCTACACGAACGTATGCATTCTGTCTTATTTCCGTTCGAACGCGCCTCAGAACGCTACTCGAACGCTTGCATTCTATTTACCGTTCGAACGCGTTTACGAACGCTACTCGAACGCGCATACATTTTATTGTATCATGCATCAGGTCTCATTCCGTTCGAACACATTATCAAACGCTATATGAACGCGGAAATTCTGTTTATCGTTCGAATGCGTTATCAAATGATACTCGCTTGCATTCTGTTTACCGTTCGAACGCGTTTATGAACGCTACACGAACGCGCACACACTGGACAGATTCCTTTATCATGTTTCATGCATGTTTGTTCCCATAGTCATTCCCTTCCCCATCATATGTTTAGTTAGCTCACTTCAATATTTATGCACTTAATTGCCTCTTTAGTTATCTCTTTACATTATGCATTTAATTGCCTCTCTTTAATTTGCATGTTTGTACAATTATTGTTTATTTGCGTCTCTGTGTTTATCAATATAATGTGTTCATGAAATTATATGCTTGTCATTATTCCAATTTATTTTTTTATGCATGAACTTAGAAGTAGATTATCCTTGGAAATATATGTTGTTTAGGCTTGGTTAGATTATTGCACAAATCCTTTCATTACAAGTGGCATAAGTAAGGGACCATTCCGAACCCAACGGTTTGAGGTCTTCCCTTGCGAGGGGTGAGTACAGCTTTAAATCATTTTCCCGGTTCACACCGGGTGGCGAATCCATGTTGTTTCTCCAATTTAGTTCCCCTGCGGGATATTCCGTACTCCCAACCGGGCCGCGAGCCTGGGACAGCGTCGCCGATTTCTGTGTCCTACAGTCTGGCGACTCCACTGGGGATAGAGAATCGGCCCCGAAATAATGTCTTGTAGTGATTGTGATTTGTGCTTTAGTTAACCGTGTCTATCGTGGGTTGAAGGGGTTTAATCAAAGGCATTATTAGAGTTAAGTAATGGTTTGGTGTCTTTCTTCATTCACTACCTTTCTATAAGGAAAAGCTGCAAAGGCACTTAGATAATCATTACTCGAAGCTTAATGTGATGGACTAATTTGGAGGACTTGTTTTTTATTCCTGTCACCAAGGCGATAAGAGCCTAAGAGGCTTGGTATTTAAGAGAGTTCGCTCCACCCTCCCTCTGGGGAATCTTCAATAGGAAATCCAATTGACAGTCAGTCACGTATCATAGCTCGTTGGCACGTACCGTAAGGTATAAAAAAGGTGCGCTCACTTGGTCATTTGAACCCTTGAGTTGGGAAACCTAGTTATGGGAAATCCTTCACCAACCAGAGCCTTTGTCTACACTCCCGTAAACCCACACATAGACCGGAGTTGTGTGACCTATAGCAACTATTTCCTTGTGCTCATGGACCATCCTCATTTGGATGCAGTTGAACTTCTTGTCAGAAATGCGAACTTGTTGGGCCATTTAAACTGGGATGAGTTCGTATCCTATGACAACTGGGCCAAAAGCTTCTGAAATGTCGATGGGCCGCTCTGTAGAAATTATTGCTTTATGCTTGAATTATCTTTTTATGCTTGTATTTGGGGACCATCCTCATTTAGATGCAGTTGGACTTCTTGTCAAAAATGCGAACTTGTTGGGCCATTTAAACTGGGACGAGTTCGTATCCTTTGACAATATGGCCAAAAGTTTCTAAAATACCGATGGGCCATCCTGTGTTTGGGCCCCTTATCATTTGAAGTTGTTTAACCATGTTATCGCAAAGGTGTAAACCTGTTGGGAATTTTCAACTGGGATAAGTTTGCACCTTGCAATAATGTGATTGAAGCTTTAAAATGACGATAGGCCAACTTATATATTCCATGCATTGCACGCATACATACTGACTGAGAATTTTAAAAGACACCATAGATTCTCGTTGGGTTAGGAAAAATGGAAGACATTCAAAAGACCGATAGCAAACATGAGCGAATCAGAGAATGAGGTATCCCTTATGGATCAGTTGGAAACCAATCTCACCCAGATTACTGAACAGTTGCAAGCCTTGACTACCGCTATGGCCAATATGGCTGTGCCCCGTGCTATGGGAAACTCTGAGAACGATAGGTGTGAAGACCCTTCGACTAGATTGAATGATGATATCCCGGGTTTAGATGATGATATGGCTGAATATGATGCGGGGAAAATGGCAGGGTCTCAAACTGAACTGCAGAAATCTGAGATCAGGTAGAGTCGGTTACCTGTAAGATGAGGGGCAAGCACGAAGACCTGTTGGATTATGAGGCAATGACGTTTGAGGAAGAGTTGCCAGCTCAGTTTAAAATGCCGGATATAGCCTAGTTCAATGGGAACGGGGACCCAAGGGTCCATCTCCGGCAGTATGTTTCAGTTATGAGTTAAGTGGGTCTATCCAAGCGTCAGGTTCAGAAAATGTTTGGGATGTCACTCTAGGGGGCACCCGTGGTATGGTATCACAGCCTGGAGAGGAAGAGCAAAGAGGATTGGAGGGAATTGACAGAGGCCTTCTTGAGACAATATGTTACAGATCTGGAGATCGACTTGTCGCTCCGGGACTTAGAAAATACCAAGCAGAAGCCAGAAGAAAGCTTCAAGGAATATGTAGACCGTTGGAGGAGCCAGCTCTTGAAAATGCAGACTCGGCCCTCAGAGAAGGACCAGATAAAGATGATTATCAATGGTACTAAGCCCTCGATTTATGGAAAGCTGAGGAGAATGACCTCCATGATTACTAATTTTCGACAGTTGAGGGAGACTGTCATGGATATTGAAGAAGAAGAAGCTGAGAACAGAAAGTTCTATAGCCTGAATAGGAGGCCCATTGGGGGACCATCGGGTACCAAGCCTATTGCTGCTGAGATTGCTGCTATCCGGAACCGGCGTTTCTCCAACCTGGGTAGACCCTTGTCTAAGGTATTGGAGAAATTAAAGAGACATGGACTTCTGAAACCCTTAGAGACCAAACCACTTCCACACCCTCCACCACCACATGTCAACCTGAACCAGTATTTCCATTTCCATCAACAGAAAGGCCATGACACTGACAATTATGCCCGCCTCCGCCATCAAATCCAGAACCTTATAGACTCCAAAAAATACCCAACCTTGAAAAAGAACAGCCTAACACACACAAAAACCCCCTGCCGAATTACCACTCTGTCCCACCACCAACCTATATGATAAACTATGGCCTACCCGAAAGCCTTGTCCTCAAATCCTTTGACCACCAAGCCTTCTGCCTGGGAATTTGGGATAGCAACAGCGAGGATGAAACAGAACAGGGGAAGAATTTCTGTGAAGGTTTCTCCAGTAGTGATGAAGATGTGGTAAGAGGAATGACATGCAGCCGGGATTTCTACAGTGATACGGCTGAGAAAGGTAAAGAAGTGTTGACAGAGGAGGGAGAAGTGGCAGAGAATATGGATAGTACTGAAGGGGATACAGTGTTGCGCCAGCTAAAGAAGACACGGGCACAGGTCATCATCTGGAAATTGTTCTGTTCGTCACAGGAGCACATACGTGCTATGGTTGAAGCCTTGAGCAAAATAATAGTACCAGAGGGTGCTAATCCTGCAATGTTTGTAGGGTCAGTACAGGAGGAAACCTTGCAGGTAATAACTTTTTCTGAGGAAGAACTCTCGGCAGAGGGAAGAAATCACAACAAGCCACTATTTATCAGGGTTGAAGTAAGGGGCAAGAAGACATCTTATGTAATGATAGATGATGGCTCATCTATCAATGTTTGCCCATTGAACATTTTGGCAAGGTTGGGAATGAAGGCAACGGATTTGGATCCCTCCAATATGACTATCAAAGCTTATGATGATAGCAAGCGAGGAGTTGAGGGTACATTTGCCGCAGTAGTCAAGGTTGGCCCGATTGAGGATGAGGTTGAGTTCACAGTGCTGGATATCCCGGCCACTTTTGCTTTGTTATTGGGAAGGTCGTGGTTCCACAAGCTTGGGGGCGTGCCCTCCACTCTGCATCAGGTTATTAAGTTTCCATACGGGGGAGAGATTGTCACCATCCGAGCTGAGGTAGATAGTGTTGTGGCCGCTTTGGAAATAGAACATTTCACAAGGTTCCAAGTGTCAGCAACTTTTGAGGAGTAGGTGGATCCTAAGGTGGCTAGGATCATGGAGAAGATGAAGTTTGAGCCGGGTAGATGTTCAACATTGCCGAACTTTAAGGGGCAGACTACCCGGAGAGGGTTGGGATACATGTCTGATGAGGATAAGCCGAAAGCCAAGAAGAAAGGGTTGAAGCTGATGGAATGCTTTGTGAAGGCAACGAGATATCAGGGAGAACCTAAACCGGTAGAAGTCAATGGGATTGTGGTGCCGGGGTTTGAGATCTTTCAGGATGTGATAAGTGAGAAGTCACTGGCTTCAGAAATTACGAAGAATGAAGAAGAGAAATGGGAAGAAGAGCTGATGAAGTTGGAGAGCCTGACCCCTCGAGGAAAATGAGGAAGACCCAACTGTGGGAGATGAAGCATCTGTGGAGGATGAAGATGTTTATCTCTCTAATTTATTTGAATGTATTCCTGCATCTGCTGGCAATAAAGACAATTATTTTGCTTACTCGTCTGAGTCTCTCCCTTTTAATTTGCACAACTTGAGTATATTTTATATCAGCTCCACAAAAACAAATGCATTTAACCTTGGTACACCTGAGAGCCCCAGGGAAATTCTAATTGCAAGTGAGGTTACCTCTGAGGAGCGGGAAAAATTAGAAGAAATATTAGCCAAATATGCCAAAGTGTTTGCTTGGTCCTATGAGGACATGCCTGGAGTAGACAGAAGCATCGCCCAGCATACAATACCAACTTATCCAAATATGAAGCCAATGAAACAAAAACTTTGACGGATGAGACCTGAGTGGGCCGATAAAGTTAGAGAGGAAGTCAAGAAACGGATAGATGTGGGGTTCCTGGAAGTGGTGAAGTATCCTGAGTGGTTGGCAAATATTGTGCCGGTGCCGAAGAAAGACGGGAACGTCAGAATGTGTGTGGATTACAGAGATCTTAACAAAGCTTGCCCGAAAGATGATTTTCCTCTACCTCATATAGATGTGCTAGTTGACAGTGCGGCTTTATCTGCCATGTATTCATTTGCAGATGGGTTTTCAGGATACAATCAGGTTCTCATGGCTGAAGAAGACAAGCACAAGACTGCCTTTGTCACCGAGGAGGCACATATTGTTACAAGGTAATGCCGTTTGGGCTCAAGAATGCAGGAGTTACTTATCAGTGGATGGCCATTACACTATTCCACGACTTGATGCACAAAGAGATTGAAGTATATGTGGATGATATGATGGTGAAATCAGAGACAAGAATATGGAATATAGAAGCACTGGAGAAGTTCCTTCAGAGAGTTGACAAATACAACTTACGGCTGAATCCCAAGAAATGTGTGTTTGGGGTAACATCAGGAAAGTTGCTGGGACAAACAGTGGGAATGTGAGGATTAGAGGTAGACTCTGAGAAGATCAAACTAATCACAGAGATGCCCGCACCGAAGACTGAGAAAGAAGTTAGAGCATTCCTCGGGAAAATTCAGTACATCAGTCGATTCATCGCCAAGTTGACATCGGTATATGAGCCTATCTTCAAACTGCTGAGAAAAGACCGGCCAGTGAAATGGAATGAGCAATGTCAAGCAGCCTTCGACAAGATCAGAGAATACTTGGTAAAGCCTCCTATATTGAAACCTCCGAGACCGGGCAGACCCTTGATATTGTATTTGGCCATAGAATCAGAAGTACTGGGGACAATGATGGTACAGGCAGATGAGACAGGGGTAAAGCATGCAGTCTACTATCTCAGTAAGAAAATGCTTCCGTACGAAGCACGTTATCAAGAGGTAGAGAAGATCTTTTTGGCAGTGGTATGGGCGTCCAGAAAACTGCGGCATTACTTCCAGTCTTACAAGATCCATGTGGTGGCCAAAGAAAATCCATTGAAGTATCTACATTCAGTGCCTTCGCTAGTGGGGAAGTTGGGAAGATGGTTAGTGTTGCTGACAGAGTTTGACATTGAGTATCTCACCTCCAAAGTAATCAAAGGGCGAGCCGTAGCAGAGTTCCTAGCCTTGCAACCTATTGAAGGGGATCAGTACAAGTTTGAATTCCTAGATGAAGAGATCCAAGCAATAACAGTTCAAGGATGGAAGATGTATTTCGACGGTGTAGTGAATTGCAAAGGAGCCGGAATTGGGATCGTGATAGTGACCCCCGAGGGAGAAACCTTGCCTATGGCCAAGAGGTTGACGTTCGGAGTAACTAACAATATGGCCGAGTATGAAGCATGTGTTTTTGGATTGACTACATTGATAGCCTTGAAAGCTGAGAGTGTGGAGGTCTACGGAGATTCGATGTTGGTAGTCCGACATATGCAGGGAGAATGGGAATTGAATGAAGAACGGTTGAAACCTTACCTTTTTCACCTCAGAAAGTTGGCACATGCTATCCCCAATTGTAAGTTTCAGTTCTTGCCGCGAGAAGAGAATCAGATGGCAGACGCATTAGCTACACTTGTAGTGACTTGAGAAAATCCAGAGAAGTTAGTTTTGAAACCACTGGTACTGACAACAGCAAGCAGACCCGTTTATGAGATAGAAAGAGTTCTGGAAGTGGAGGTCGACGACGGAAAACCTTGGTACCATGATATTCAGCAATACTTGGAACTCAGAGAACTCCCAGAAGAAGCAAGCAGAAAAGACATGATAGCTATTCAGAAGTTGGCTTCTCAGTATGTGGTTTTGAAAGGATGATTGTACAAGAGACAGACAAATGGCGTTCAGCTGAAGTGTTTGAGAAAAGAAGAAGCTCAGAAGACAATGGAAGAAGTACATGTCGGGGTATGTGGACCGCACATGAATGGGTTGAACTTGTCTCGCAAGATTGTAAGACAAGGCTTCTACTGGTTGACCATGGAGACAGACTGTGCAAAGCTGGTAAAACATTGTCATGATTGTCAAGCACACGGTAATTTGAACCATCTGCCTCACACAGAGTTACACGGGCTATCAGAGCCATGACCTTTCTCAGCATGGGGAATTGATATGATCGGGGAGATTCGACTGAATGCATCGAATGGACATCATTTTATAGTAGTGGCAGTGGACTACTTCTCAAAATGGGTGGAAGCCGAGTCATTTCGTAACGTCACAGCAAAGCAGATGGCGAAGTTCATAGCTCGGAACATCATATGTCGATATGGGATGCCGCATCATGTAGTGATAGATAACGGAGTTTAGTTTCAATGGGAAACGAAGGCAATGCTACAGAGATATGGGATAGGACATCACAAGTCGTCATCTTACCGGCCGCAGGCAAATGGGGCAGTCGCGGCAGCCAACAAGATAGTAAAGAAGATATTAGCCAATATGACAGAAAACTGCAAAGATTGGGCCAACAAACTACCATATGCCATGTGGGGGTACAGAACATCAGTAAGAATAGCAACAGGAGCCACGCCTTACTCTTTGGTCTATGGAAAGGAAGCAGTACTGCCAGTGGAAGTTGAGATACAGTCCTTAAGGGTATTAGAAGAAACAGAGTTACCTGAACAAGAATGGGCCGCACAGAGATTTGAACAGTTAGCACTGCTGGATGAAAAGAGAATGAAGTCATTACATCGCATGCAGATATATCAGAAAAGGCTGGCCCGAGCCTTCAACAAGAAGGTGCGCCCTACTAAGATCAGAAAGGGTGACTTGGTACTTAAGCAGTCAAGGCCGTCGACGACAGATCCGAGAGGAAAGTTCAGACCTAATTGGGAAGGATCTTACATAGTGCAAAAAGTAATGCGAAATGGGGCAGTGAGTCTGTCAGATTTGGAAGGGAACGAGTTCACCGAGCCGATCATCGTGGACAGATTGAAACAGTACTTCTCTTGAGAAAGAGAAGACCTGGCAGAAGACCTAACCCAACGGGATAAGGAATTCATGCATGCATGCATACACATAACGTATCTGCATTCCTTTTTATGTTTTGTTTTGTATTGTATTCACAGGTTTCAAAGAAGAAAAACAGAAAGCGGCAAATGCAAGCCAACCAGAAGCAACAATACATCAGTATCAGTATCAGTTTTGGGGATGGGTCCCGGGGACGAGACCCACATCAGTATCATTATCAGCATCAGTTTTGGGGATGAGTCCCTGGGGCGGGGCCCACATCAGCATTGTCAGTATCAGTTTTGGGGATGAGTCCCGAGGGCGAGGCCCACATCAGTATCAGCATCAGTTTTGGGGATGAGTCCCGGGGGCGAGGCCCACATCAATATCAGCATCAGTATCAGCATCAGTTTTGGGGATGAGTCCCAGGGACGTGACCCATGTCATCAGCAGTTTTGGGGATGCGTCCCAAGGTCGTGACCCACATCATCAGCAGTTTTGGGGACGTGTCCCAGGGTCGTGACCCGCATCATCGGCAGTTTTGGGGATGCATCCCAGGGTCGTGACCCACATCATCAGCAGTTTTGGGGATGCGTCCCAGGGTCGTGACCCACATCATCAGCAGTTTTAGGGATGTATCACAGGGTCGTGACCCACATTGTCAACGTTATCGGGATGCGTCCCAGGGTCGAGGCCCCCGTTGTCGGTTGCAGTTATCGGGATGCGTCCCAGGGTCGTTGGCCCACTGCATCATCATTTTTGGGGATGCGTCCTAGGGTCGTGACCCACATTGTCAGCGGTATTGGGATGCATCCCAGGGTCGTGACCCCCGTTGTCGGTTGCAGTTATTGGGATGCGTCCCAGGATCGAGGTCCACTGCGTCATCAACTCAGCTCGAAGCAGCAGGCAAGTCAGGTGGCAGCTGGCAAGCCAGGTAAGTAAAAATGCATTGCACAACTTTGATAGGATTGTCATTGTCACACACTGCACAAGTCCCATCAAAGTGGGGGCGACTGTAGGCACAATATTTTTGCATATAAGTCCCGATGATGAGTCTCGTACGGAGGCACTACTCTTTAGGTTGCGGAAGTCGCGGGAAACGAATGTCGGAAGGGGAAATTCAGAATAAGTATGTCATCGGATTCAATTCACATGTTCACTACGTTCATTCGTGCTGCGTTCGTGAACACGTTCGAACATCAAGCAGATTGCGGGCGTTCGTGTAGCGTTCGAATCAGCATTCGAACGATGTCGGTACTTCTGGTTTTGTTGCTAGCCTCACGCCCAAGCCCAATAAGCCTACCAAAACCCACCCAAAAATAACAAAACACATATTTAACACATGGTGAAATTAAAACAAATCAAATAAAATCTAAATAATCACATACCTAATTAAAACAAATCAAATAAATTTATCCTAATTTGAACAAATCACCTCCCTAATTTAATCAGATGTTTTCCTTGTGAGATACTAATTAGAAATATTCCCCCCATAATTACATGATTCTCTTTCCTATTCACACAAGAGGAACCCTAGCCTTTGCCTATAAAATAAACACAAATCCAACCCATGCCCTCTCCTAACATACATTCCCAAGCAAAAAAAAACACGAAGCAAGAAAATAATTTTCTCTTCTACTATACTCCACCATCACGGAAACACTCACCAAATAACCCATCCATTGCCGCATCACACAGCCCTCAAAACACCTTCACATTGCCGCACCATAAGCCTCATATTAACCGCACTGCCTATCACCGAGAATAACTCCCTGAACTGTACTGCAGTCACCGAAAATACACACTCAAACAGCAGCCCAAACACCGCAAAACAGTAACCTAAATTATGAAAAACAGTGACAAAAAAATATACCTTAAGACACCTCAATTACCGCATAAAACAACAGCCCAATACCCCTTAAAAATGCAAAAAACAGTCCCTTATTTACCGAAAACTAGTAAGCCAATACTGTGACCAGAAAATACAGCGGAAACAGTAGCAAAATAGAGGAAACAACAGCTCAAAATAGCGAAGTAGCGAACGAGAGCAATGGACTAGTGAACCGGAGGAGTTGCGGAGCATCAACCCTTCCGACGGCCGTGTAACGCACTTTCGAGAGACGACCTAAGAGGTTAGACCTGAGGGCACCCTTCTTATTTATTCTCATCTTTTTTGTTGTTTATTAGAATTCCCTCGCACTAGAGTCGTTTATTGATATATGTTATGGTCCTTGAATGAATGGAATATGTGTTCTCTCTTGTGGTATATCGGATGGAATCCCGAACGTAAATTCCGTAGCCGAATCCGAATAGACGGTATTGCGGTTTGCACTCGGGATATAATGCCACGTACCACTTGAGAGATTCACACATTTCATTTCATCCAACCTTGTGTTCGAGCATGATTGGGTTGCTAGTATGTTATTTATTTTTTAAGCATGATTTAGTCGTTAGTATGCTATTACTTTCTGCATGTTACTTATTTATGCATGATGATATAGTGCGCATGGGCTAACTAGGGTGGATTAAAGGTCCTCTATTCGAGGGAAATGCCTAAATGCTACATTTTCCATGATGTTTTGCCGCGCCGGACGGAGTATGTTTGATTGAATGTGAGATATGTTTAATCGAGCATACGAGGTTGTAGGACACAGAACCTGACGACGCTGTTCTAGGTTTGCGGCCTAGTTGGGAGTACGGAATAGCTCGCGGGGAACTAAACCGGAGAAATAACATGGAGTCGCCACCCGGTGTGAACCGGGACAAAGATTTATGGCCGGACTCATCCCTCGCAAGGGAAGACCTCAAACCTGTTAGGTTCGGAATGGTCCCTTACTTATGCCACTTGTAATGATGTGATTTGTGCAATGTCTTAACCGAATCTACGCAACATGCTCAAGAACAACTTATATCTAGTTCATGTTCATAAAGATAAATCCTATGTCTAAGTTTTCATGCTTGGAAAGTAAGTTATCACCACGGCAAACACACAATAACACACGGAAATCCCATGAACATGCTTCAATTATATAATGCGAAAAACAAATAACAACATAAACATAATGCAAATTCCAAACGCAAAATAAATAATTAATCATGCTTAAAAATAAATAACTAAATAACATACTAGACTAAATCATGCTCGAATACAAGGTTGGATGAAACGAAATACGTGTCTCTTAAGTGGTACGTGACATTGTATCCCGAGTGCAAACCGCACTACCGTCTATTCGGATTCGGCTACGGAATTTACGTCCGGGTTTCCATCCGATATACCACAAAAGAAAACACGCATTCCGTTCATCCAGAATTCACATCATGCCTCAAAAAATGACTCTCATGCGATAATATATTAAAATAAATAAAAGAAATGAAAGATAATAAATAAAAAGGGTGCCCTCAGGTCTAACCTCTTTTGTCGTCTCATGAAATAGCGTTACACGACCGTTGGAATGATAGATGATCCGCAACTCTTCTGGTTCACTAACTCAACATTTTTCCTCGTTGTTTCGCTGTTCGGGCTGCTGTTTTCACTCTGTTTCACTGCTATTTTTGTTGTATTTTCGAGTTGCTGTTTTAAGGAAATTTAGGGACTATTTTGGCGGTTATTTGGACTGGTTTGGGCTACAGTTTTGGAAGGGTTCCAGGGGGAATTCTGTTACTGTTTCAGTACAGTTTCTGAAGTTAGTAAGATGCGGCAAGTTGGGCAGTTTTATGAGGTGTTTATGCGGCTGAACTGGGCTTGTTGGAGGGCAGTTTTGAAGGCTTGTTCGTGAGGTGTGTGATGCGCTGAATTGGTCAAATGGCTGCTATGTGGCTAGCGAAGTGGGGCTGATGCGAGGCTGAGTGTTGTGCGTGACGTTAGAGGCGTGAATGAATTGTTTGCTTTAGGGTTGTTTCAATGGTGTGAGGTGGCTTGTGAGGACATAGGCAGGTGGCGTCGTTAGCTTGTGAGCAAAAAGGGGATGATTGTTCCGTGAGATGGAGTGTGGCTGTGGGTTGTGGGCTGATTGTTTGGGTTGAGGGCTAGGTGAATGGCTGAGTGGGTTGGCTTATGGTGCGGCGTTGAGTGGAGAGCAATTAGCGTGAAGGGTCAGGTGTGTGTTGATTTTAGTTGTTGATGCGTGGGGGCTGTTGAGGTGGAGGCTGGGTGTAACGTGCTAACACCCCAAGCTTGTCCAGGGCCAATGTCTTGCCCATGGCCGCTTGTGTTGTGGTACTAGTGTACACTATTGTATTTTCCCATTTTATTTTATTTTCTATTTTAAGGAGGAGGTGACCCGGCACCTTAGAAGGGCCTTGGCCACCAGCATACTAAGGGCTTCAGCTGTGTACTCCCTCGCCCTTAGTTGGCTTGTTTAATGAAAGATGCTCATTTTGATGTTTCATTGTTTTGTCCCAATGTGATGCTTGAATGCTATGCTGTAAAGCTTGAGTGTGTGCTAACAACGTACATTGACCTTCCATTGCTTAATAATGTTCACAACTTGTTGATGGCTAACCTTGAGCTTGTCCTTGCAGGCTCAATTCTAGGCTAACTTGTTAGACGTTGCGTTAACAAGTGCCGCACGGACCCAACTTGGTGATCCCAAAAGTTTGGCCCGTGACAGTTGGTATCAGAGCGGGTTCAAGATTGGAACCGTAAATGGCTACGAGAATACCGATAATAGAACGGTTGGATGTTGTCGAGAAAAAGCTGGTTGACATTGATGGCTATGTTACAGCACTGACGAAGAAAAACTCCCGATGTCGAGAACTTCAGACAAACCATTAATGTACTTGAAGCCCTGACAAACCGAGTAAATGCCTTAGAGGCCCAGGCTAATGGTGCTAGCACCAGTGCTCGTCGAGAGCAGGAACATACTAGTGGTTGGGTGGATGCGGTCAATTCGCTCAAAGAACAATTGGCCGAATTGAGCGTGAGGGTGAATCTCACCGCCCTTGCTCTCTCGAACCTACCAACAGCTACTGCAAGTATGGAGCCGAGAGGTCCAATGTTCCGGAGCCTAGAGCTTATGAAGGTGTTAGAGATGCTCAAGCAATCGAGAACTTCCTCTTTGATATGGAACAATACTTCCGAGCTTCACGGATCGTAGATGAAGAGGACAAGGTCTCGATTGCGTTGATGTACTTGTCTGGAGATGCCAAGTCCTGGTGGAGGGCGAAATACCTAGAGATTCAGGATGGACGATGCTCCATCCGAGATTGGAGAGATCTAAAACGTGAGTTAAAAGCACAATTCCTTCCAGGAAATGTAGCTTACATGGCTCGAAGACAGTTGCGAGAACTGAAACATACAGGTACAGTCCGGGAATATGTGAGGAAGTTCTCGGGGCTGATGCTAGATATTCGGGACATGTCTGAGCAGGACAAATTGTTCTATTTTCTTGAGGGGTTGAAACCTTAGGCCATAACTGAGCTGCAGAGGCAGCGGGTGAAAGACTACTCTTCCGCACAAGCTACTGCGGAACAATTGATAGATTACTCGCTTGATGGGACCCCGACAAAAAGATCTCTGCCTGCATCCGCCACTAATGACAGTGGGAGCAAACGAGCCAAGAATTGGAGCAACGACAAGAGTGGGGGAGCGGACAAGAGAGCGGAGTATAGCTCCTCAAACCCAAAAGGGCCTACGGACAAGTAAAGGTGAAGATTGGTACGTGGGAAGGCCGGACAGACCTCGTAGTGGTTCAGATGGATGACTTTGATGTTGTTCTGGGAATGGAATTCCCTCTCGAAAAGGGAGCCATTCCCATCCCAGCTGCAGGGAGTTTATTGATTATGGGGGAAAAACCTGCCATGGTGCTAGCAAAGGTGAAACCACCCACTGAGGCGAAGCTCTTATCCGCACTACAATTCAAGAAATGGATCAAGCGACGAGAACCTACATTCATTGCCATCCCTACCCCAATCGAAGAGGTAAGATAGGGGGTCCTCACTCCTGAGATCAACAGTGTGTTAGAAAAGTTTGCAGAGGTGATGTCTGATCAACTTCCGAAGACCCTTCCTTCGAGGAGGTCTATTGATCACCAGATAGAATTAGTTCCTTCAGCCAAACCCCCTGCAAGAGCACCTTACCGAATGGCCCCACCAGAATTAGCAGAACTTCGCAAACAATTAGATGAACTATTAGAAGCGGGTTTCATCAGACCTTCAAAAGCTCCATTTGGAGCTCCTGTGTTATTCCAGAAGAAACAAGATGGAAGTTTGAGATTGTGTATAGACTACAGAGCTCTGAACAAGCTGACGGTGCGAAACACCTATCCTATCCCGCTCATAGCAGACTTGTTTGATCAGTTAAACGGGGCAAAATACTTTACGAAGCTAGATTTTGCGCTCGGGGTATTACCAAGTGAGGATAGCTGAAGGGGATGTACCGAAGATGACTTGTGTTACTCGCTATGGAGCCTTTGAGTTCCTAGTGATGCCTTTCGGGTTGACTAATGCCCCTGCCACATTTTGCACGTTAATGAATGAAGTTTTCCATGAATATCTTGACAAATTCGTAGTGGTCTACCTTGATGATATCGTGGTCTACAGCACCAACCTGGAGGAACACAAGAAACATCTAGCCATGGTATTCCAAAAGTTAAAGCAGAACAAGCTCTATGTGAAGAGAGAAAAATGCTCTTTTGCTCAAGAACGCATTAAGTTCCTTGGGCACATTATTGAACAAGGGCGTATCCGAATGGACATGGGGAAAGTAAGGGCGATCCGTGAGTGGAATACCCCAAGCAATGTTAAAGAATTGCGGTCGTTCCTTGGACTCACCAACTATTATAGAAGATTTGTAAAGGAATATTCGAAGAAGGCAACACCTTTGACTGAGCTACTAAAGAAAGAAGTGACTTGGGAATGGTCCGACGCCTGTAAAGAAGCCTTCGAGAACCTCAAAACAGCTATGGTGGAAGATCCAGTACTCGCACTCCCTGATATTGGCAAACCATTTGAAGTTCAAATGGATGCTTCAGACTTTGCAATGGGAGGGGTGTTGTTACAAGAGGGCATCCCATCGCTTATGAGAGTCGTAAACTTTCTGAAGCAGAACGACGATACACGGCGCAAGAGAAGGAACTTTTGGCTGTGGTATATTGCTGCGGGGTGTGGAGACACTATCTATTGGGGTCGAGATTGTGGTAAAAACAGACAATTCTGCAGTTAGTCATTTCCTCACACAGCCGAAGCTCACTCCGAAGCAGGCTCGATGGCAAGAGTTTTTGGATGAATTTGATTTTCACTTCGAACACAAAGCGGGGTGTTTGAACCAGGCAGCAGATGCTCTGAGTCGGATGTCCGGGCTCAATCATTTGAAAGTGTTAACTAACTTATCCTTCAGCATTATCTCTACGCCAATCAGAGAACTTATCCGAAACAACCTGGAGAAAGACCATGTGTCCAAGGCACTTTTGAAGCTAGTGAAAGAGGGCAAGGCTCGTCGATTCTGGTTCGAGGATGGACTTTTATGGACAAAAGGAAATCTCTTAGTTGGCTTGTTTAATGAAAGATGCTCCTTTTGATGTTTCATTATTTTGTCCCAATGTGATGCTTGAATGCTATGCTGTAAAGCTTGAGTGTGTGCTAACAACGTACATTGACCTTCCATTGCTTAATAATGTTCACAACTTGTTGATGGCTAACCTTGAGCTTGTCCTTGCAGGCTCAATTCTATGCTAACTTGTTAGACGTTGCGTTACCAAGTGCCGCACGGACCCAACTTGGTGATCCCAAAAGTTTGGCCCGTGACACTGGGCGTGTGATGAGAGGGTTCGTGAGTGAAAGGGTTTGGAATATTATGGTTGATTTTGTGATAATGAGCCCGGGTTGAATGTGTGGGTTAAGGGTTCTTTTTATAGGCCAAGTGATGGGGTTTACCTTGTTGGAGAAGGAATAGAATTTGTGTATTAATTGGGAGATATTTTTAATTATTATGTGATAGGGAAAATCTTTAATTAGAGGAATTGATTTGATTTGTTCTTTTTAATTAAGGATATGATTTATTTTAATTGGTAGGTGATTTAATTAATTTAGGAATATGATTTATTTAGTTTAGGAATGTGATTTAATTTAATTTAATTGGTTTTAATTTAATTTGTGACATGCATTTTAAATGTTTTAATTATTTTAGTTTAGGCTTGGTGTGTTTAAAAAACAGAGGTCCAACAAGCGAACCAGAAGCGAAACAAGCGAGTTAAATCTGACAAAATGCTAATTTCCAACTTTACCCTTCCAACGTCCGTTTCCCGCGGTTTTCACAACTAAAGAGGTAGTGTCTCCATACCAGACTCATCATCGAGTTTATATGCAAAAATGTAGTGCCTATAGAGGTCCTATATTATTGTTGTCTTATTTTATATGCATTGTAATATAATGTGCATGGGCTAACTAGGGTGGATTAAAGGTCCTATATTCGAGGGAAATGCCTGAAGGCTACCTTTACCACGATGTTTTGCCGCGCCTTTTGTTATGTCATTTACCATTTGCATATAATTGCTTTATTTACGCATGCATTGTATTCTTGTGCGCATGGGCTAACTAGGGTGGATTAAAGGTCCTCTATTCGAGGGAAATGCCCAAATGTTACCTTTTCCCCGAAGTTTTGCCGCGTCGGACGAGGTGCACCCGATTGAATATGAAATGTGTTCCATCGGGCACACGAGGTCCTACATTGTGTATTTGTTTATCCATATATGTGTTTGTGTCATTTTAGATGCCATTTTGGCAATCTCGTTCGAACGTATTTCCAAACGCTACACGAACGTATGTATTATGTCTCATTCCGTTCGAACACGTTTACGAACGCTACACGAACGTATGCATTCTATCTGATTCCGTTCGAACACGTTTACGAACGCTACACGAACTTATGCATTATGTCTTATTTCCATTCGAACGCGTCTCAGAACGCTACTCGAACGCTTGCATTCTGTTTACTATTCGAACGCATTTACGAACGCTACTCGAACGCGCATGCATTTTATTGTATCATGCATCAGGTCTCATCCCGTTCGAACGCATTATCAAATGCTATACGAACACGGACATTTTGTTTATCGTTCGAACGCGTTATCAAACGCTACTCGAACGCTTGCATTCTGTTTACCGTTCGAACGCGTTTACGAACGCTACACGAACGCGCGCACACTGGACAGATTCCTTTATCATGTTTCATGCATGTTTGTTCCCCTAGTCATTCCTTTCCCTATCATATGTTTAGTTAGCTCTCTTCAATATTTATGCACTTAATTGCCTCTTTAGTTATCTCTTTACATTATGCACTTAATTGCCTCTCTTTAATATGAATGCTTGTACAATTATTGTTTATTTGCGTCTCTGTGTTTATCAATATAATGTGTTCATGAAATTATATGCTTGTCGTTATTCCAATTTATTTTTTTTATGCATGAACTTAGAAGTAGATTATCCTTGGAAATATATGTTGCTTAGGCTTGGTTAGATTATTGCACAAATCCTTTCATTACAAGTGGCATAAGTAAGGGACCATTCTGAACCCAACGGTTTGAGGTCTTCCCTTGCGAGGGGTGAGTGCGGCCTTAAATCATTCCGGGTGGCGACTCCATGTTATTTCTTTGGTTTAGTTCCCCCGCGGGCTATTCCGTACTCCCAACCGGGCCGCGAGCCTGGGACAGGATCACCGATTTCTGTGTCCTACAGTATTCTTAAGGAATTCTTCATAAGAAAATATGAATTGAAATATTCGGCCTGAATTTATAGGCGTCCATAAGCCCTGCGCGTCGCGACGCGCCGTTAATTACGGCGATAATTTCGAAACTGGCGACACGTGGCACGGCTGAACGATTATCTGAATTATTGGCTCCGAGTCACGACGCGTAAAAGTTGTTATGTCATGATGCTAACGTCAGCATGACGTCATCAATGGTGTGTCTCAATGATGAGTGTCGGCAGTATGTGATGATGACACATGGCATGGCGCACGTTAGCAAGAATTGTTGTGATGTTGACATGTGGCAGGCGCATGTTAGCACGGCGCATGATAGCAAACTTCTCTAGTGTTGACACGTGTCCGGCGCACGTTAGCATTATCCAGCGCATGTTAGCAGTCGCGACGCCCAAATTACAAATTTGCCTTTTGTCTATTTTTCTCTGTTTTGGCCCTGATTTGATTCTAGTGTCCTGAAACTTTATTTATCTACAAAATAACACAAAACACTTCAAAATAATCACAAAACTCAAGAAAATATACAAAATATTAGGTCAAATGAGTGGAAAATAGTGATACATTTACCACTCATCACCTGCCTAACCAGGTTTTACCAAGATCACAGTCATCGAGGAAAGTAATAACTTAGATCACCTTAAATTAGAGAACCTCGTAGGAAAATTACAGGTTTATGAGGAAAAAAATTATGGATATAGAAAGCCCAAGGCCATAACAATGAAGATCGCAAAGGAAGTTTGACATGATCCGTCAAGTGATGATAATGATAATACTCTCACAGATTCTGATTTGGCCATGTTTGCTAAAAAGTTTAAGAAATTTCTTAAGATGAAGAAGAGTTGACGTAGCACTGATAGGGATAGGGAGGACAAATTTAGAGAGAGTATGTGTAGTAGGAGAGAGTCTAGAGAGGATAAGGATAGCAAACATCGCAATATCCAATGCCATGAATGTGAAGGGTATGAGCATATTAAGTCTGAATGTCCCACATACCTAAAGTCAAAGGGAAAGAAAGTTATGGCGGTCTCTCTTAGTGATTCAGAATATGGCTATACTTCTGATAAGTATCAAAAGGATAAAAGTAATTTCATTGTTTTTACTGCTATGGTGGTCGGTGAGAGAGAGGATAACATTAGTGATGTGGATGCTAGTTCGGAATTCTCTTACGATGACTGTAGATGAGGATAGTGTTCAGGTAGCCTACACCGAACTATTTAATGAGAGTTTAGTTATTAAAAAGATGAATATTGAGGTCAATAAGAGGCTGAAAAAAGTGGAGCTAGATAAGAATGAAGCTCAAGCTAAGTTTGAACAAAGTCTTTTGATGATTGATGACCTTAAGGAGATGAATAAAAGACTAGTTGATATAGTCAAATTCTTAGAAGCAGAACTTGAAAATATTATAATCCAGTTGTCTGCATTTTCGAGTGGGACTGAGAAACTAGACCGCATGTTAGGGATTAGCGTTGAGTTAATTGTGATAAAACGTCATCGTTTAGAGTTGTACCGATCCCTCATAAACGTGACTTAGGTAAGAAACTTGTTGATTATAATCATGTGATTCCTCATGTTGTTCCTCGTCATGTGTCTTAACCTCAATCTAGAGGTGTGGTGGGTAAATCTCACCCTCGTCCGAGGTTTGTGCATATGTGTCATTATTGTGGCAAGGCATGACACATTAGGCCTAAGTGCTTCATGTTGCACAAACAAAAGAAAAGACCTAAGCGTGTTCAATCTAGATTTGATTCTTCAAATCTAGCGTTTCAAGTTTCTACACTAGCTAAACAGACTCAACTAATTAATGAGAAACGTGTACTGCTAACTAGGAGTCCTCAAGTGAAGTCTCTTAAGAAAGTTTGGATAAGGAAGCGAGATGACTTCTCGTCAACTTCTGAATGCCTTGACTCTAGCAGGCATGATGAGAGTGCACTCCGGTGTACTTCTTCTTAGTTGTTGCATTCATATTTTCCTATTGCGTGTGTGTGTTTTCTAGTTTTGCACGACTGCATGTTTTTATTTTCGCTGCATATGGGTGTGTGTTTGTTTTTATCTTTGTTATATGTCCATTGGTATATATAATGGAAATCCGAACATAAATTTCATAGCTGATTCTGAATAGACGGTAGTATGATCTGCACTCAGGAATACAACTTCACGTACCATTGGATATTGACAAGTCATGTTGTGTCTTTTATTATTTTTGTGATAAAAGAAAAAAAAATATAAAAAATTATAAAATGAAAAAGACAAAAAAAAAAAATTACTTGATAGAGCATGGAAAGCTCGTTGCATGTGATCTTGGAATGTAGGATATATGATTATGCATGAGTAATGTGCTTTTATTTTTCTTGATGCTCTATGTACATGAGTGTGTGTGATAAAGACCCCTAGTATATCTTGTGTTTGCATTTCACATACACATTTTTTTTTGGTTGAGGCTTGATCGCATGTATGAGTTTTTGGACTGGCAGTCTAATCTCTGTCATATTCATATCATTAAATAGTGCATTATTTGACTAGATGACCTTATGTTATCTCCTTGTTAAAAAAAAGCTTAAATGAGTCTCGAGTGCAAAAGAGCCAATGGGTCAAATTCAAAAGATAAGGAAAAACTCTTCACTCGAAAGAGTTTTTATTTATGAGCTCATCATATTTAGGGGGATGAATATTATAGCATGCAACCAATGTTGTTTATTTTCATGTCCTAGTGGTGCTGGATTTGAACACCTATTTTGTGGACTTGGTGTGTCATAAGATGAGATTTTTTTGCTATGTCCCGCTCATAAAATAAGGTTTTAAGCATTGACTCGTTGTGCACTTATTTTTTCATACAAGTGTTTGCTATGTTTTGGTGTTTATGTCATATACATGTGTATAGTATTTAGCAAGGCCTAAATTGATACATATTATTTCATGTCATAAACAGTTGAGTACTGATTATGTATCATTGTACTTGCTTGAAGTGTTGTTTTGAGTCGTTTATTTTATATATTTTTTTTTAATCATTGTGTGCTTCTGTGTGCTTCATGTCATTGCATACCATTTTTTTGTTAGTGATGGGGGTAAGTCAAGTTTGTTTGCATATTCTTTTGCATGTGATTCTCATTTACCCATTGTCATTTCGTGACAAAAAATAAAAGTAGTGATATCTCTATTTTAGAGGAAGAATGATTAATGGGTAAGTAGGATATCTATCTCTTCATTTACATGCATGGGTTTTTATTGCGTTTTTATCTGCTCTTTATTTTCCATGTGTTTTTCACAGTATATTATTATTTGTCGATAGTTTAGGTAAGCAGATTAGTGGCTGGGGTGACATCACCTTCAAGACTACTTGGTTATGTATTAGATCGAGTTATATTGTAATAAGTCAATATCTTAATGGTTGGCAATTGTATATTTTCTTTTTGGGTCTTTTATCATAGTCTTTGTATTAGGTAGTGTTTTGTCACGGAATGCCAAAGTGAGAGATTGTTAGTTTCATATTTTTTGACATTGTCCATAACAAAACAAGTTCAAATGAGTTGTAATAAGTCTTGAAGATTTCAGAGTAATTGGACTGGTATTTGGCAGACTGTGTGTGAAGGAATCAGATATGCGTTTGTATTTGCGTTCGAACGAGTGACGTTCATGTCACGTTCGTATTTGGGTTCAAACGAAACTTGGCAGAAGGTTCTCATGCGTAGTGCGTTCATCTTTCCGTTCGGACGATACCTTCCAGTGTGTTTGCGTTCAAGGTGAGTTGAGACTACGTTAAAAATGAGTTTGCGGAACATCGCACGTTCGACAGGCGTTCTTGTGTCGAACGCTATGTGTAAGTAGGTTATTTTGGACGCGTTTTTAAGCCTGTTTTGCACAAGAAAACTCTTATCTTTGCCCTACCTATATAAACAAACATTGAGCAACCTTCACAAGTGTTGGAAACACAATACTTTGAGCCTCAAATCTTCTTAGTTTTTCAACCTTCTTGGTTTTCACCTTGAAGATTATTTTGAATATTATGTCTTTGTTTTCTTGGTGATACTAATCTTTGATTGACCATCAATACAAAAACACAATCCTAACATAATTTCCTAAGCCTTCGGAATTCTTTAGGAAGAAGATTGATAGTCGGAATTCCGGCGTCGTGAGTTCGCAAGATTGATCCACTCAGAGACTTCAGAAGTTATGGAGAAGGCCACTTGGTGCGGGCTCGAGGAGTTCTTCAGGTTATTACAGTTTAAAGTTATTAGAGTTGGCAGAGTTGATGTCATAAGTCTTATACCATCACTATAAGTTTTTTCATTATAGTGGATTTTGGTTGGTAACCTAGATACCCATAGTGATTTTTTACTCGCACGAGTTTTTCATTTCGTCAACAAGATTACTGTGTTGATTATTTATTACTTTGATATATTTACTTTATTTCATAATTGCATAGACTTAAGGGTACATGTTCTTAATCCATAAAAATAATAATTATGACATATCTTAAATTATTGTGTATAATTCCGCATAAGGTCAGAATTTGGAAGAAATACGAATTTTTAGTATGTTCGGTCAATTATGTTCTAATCTCTAATCACGTTCATCAAATAGCAGAATGCGTCCTATTGTGGAATCTCAAATATTTTTATTTAAAACTCAGTATATATATATTAAAGTTGATGTTATTATTTTAATATTAGTCTCATCATGGAATCTATTTTTTTTATCAAATAATAAAACATGATTGACTAGGCTGGACATATCAGCTTAATTTGATATGGTATGCCCAATATAAGTTTTTCTTTTTTATATGAGTTCGTGGGTTCTCGTAAACACATTTTTTTTCACTCCGTTTATAAATGTTTTTGTCCTTGATATGTGTCTTGAAGTTTTTGGTTTTTGTAGTTGTTTGTGTTAATTGTGTTGTGTTGTTGGAAATATTCGATCTTCAAGGTAGGTGCCCTATGATCGATGTTTTGTGAAGAATATTTTCCTCTTCTCGTTTATGCTTATTTGAGAATAATAGATATTAGCATTTATCAATAGGAATATTAATAATATCAACTTTTTTAACATATATACCTTGTACAATTCCTGAATATGCCAAAAACATTCTCCTAATTTCTATCTTTGTGCATTTGGAGTCTTCGACAAATATTGGTTATCAGAATACAATTAAAACATTAATTGCCAAAATGTTAGAGCTGTCCTTCCTCTTCTATCTAATCTCAAGATTTAATTCTGATTAAAATTAATAAACAATCAATCTGAGACCTAGTAATAATCTTCAACCAAAGCCGGCCATGCATGAAAAACACCATCATCAAATTTGCTCGTTTAAATCGGCAATGCCTAGGAACGATTCTAGGGATGATCCACAGGGACTCAATCCTAAAATTTGACTCAAAATTATAACTATAAATATAAATAAATTTTAAATTTTAAGTATATATATAATATAATTTTTTTAATCTTTTTAATGAAAAATACCCCAAAAATGACAAATAAATACTAATTTAGTCTGTTTGAGTAGAGTAGAGGTCACATTTTAAAAACTCGCTAGAGCTCCCAAAAGTGAGACAATTTAGAGGCGTCCTTGGAGCAACACAATCACTATAAATTTATGGTCTAATGCATGCATTACCCTAACACAAAATATCAACTTACATTTTATCTTTAATCATCTCTCAATGGCCTCGAATTTCCTAAAATCAGTTCCTTTCTTTCTCTTAATCATCACCACGGCCATGGCAGGTGATCCAGATATCCTCACAGACTTCATTGTCCCAGAAAACATTTCCAACCCCTTGGTCGACGGAAAATTCTTCACGTTCACCGGAATGCGCGCCGTGTTTGGCTCCGATATCCCCCCAACTTTCAAGGTGTCAAAAGCCAGCATGGCAGAGTTTCCGGCATTAAATGGACAGAGCGTGTCATACGCCGTCTTAGAGTTCCCGCCACAAGGCGTAAACCCACCACACACGCACCCTCGCTCAGCTGAGCTTCTCTTTGTCGTCGGTGGAAGCCTTGAAGTTGGTTTCGTTGACACTACAAACAAACTGTATGTTCAAACACTCCAGCTTGGTGACATGTTTGTTTTTCCAAAGGGATTGGTGCATTATCAGTTCAATGCCAACGAGAAGGAACCGGCCGTCGCGTTCTCCGCCTTTGGAAGTGCAAACGCCGGCACTGTGTCGGTTCCCGTCAATGTGTTTACTAGCGGCATTGACAGTGGCATTCTTGCCATAGCCTTCAAAACTGATGTTGCTACTATTGAGAATATCAAGAAAGGTCTTGCACCCAAGAAGGGTTAAGTTCATTTTGAAGCGTATATTGTTCTCAGCTGGTTTTTATTTTATTTTTGTTTGAAATAATCTTGTGACTGATCAATAAGTTGGTGGCAGTCTGTTTCCATCCATGAACATGGCCATGGAAAAAAAATAATTTAAATTATTGCATTTTGCTATTTTGGATATTAAGAAAAAATCACAAAATATTTCTCCTTACTGCAAATATGGTTTGCCTTTTTCCATTTGTAAAAGAAATTGAGTACATGCATGGATATTTTCATGCAGTCTTTTTGACAAATAAGGAACGAGTTTAAAATGCTATAAGAACTAAATAAAGATCGAATAAGGATAAAATCACTATCAAAAGTACTTTATTTGAATCTCTTTTTTGTTTTTATTTATTATCAAAAGGATGTTATTTTTATAATAATTTGATCTATGGTTTAGTCTCTTAAAACATTTTTTTTTCTAAAATTAATTAGCAAGTCAAAAAGAATAGGCCATTCTACCTTAGATCGGCTCCAATTTTTACATGGCAACATTACCCAAAAAGGTACTCGCTTCTGTATACTAAACTCCCTTGAAACTTTGCTAAGAGGCATGCTAAATCATTCACAATAGAGTCAGATACCCGCGGATCAAATTATCATCCCTATTGATCTTACCAAATTTTTCCTTAGAATTCATGAAAACAAAGTACTTTCCATTATCAGTTCTATAGAGTTTTATAGCTGAATATGAAACAAACCCTGATGAAAGATCAAGGGTAGGTAATATGGGTTAAAATTCATTACGAATTTAAGTTCACTAATTCATTCGTTTTATTGTTTTCCTTTGTTAGATATTATTTTTTAATTAAGATTCAAGAAGTTGTTATCAATTAGACAATTACCACAAAAAAATAATATTATTTATATTTGGTGTCATTTTTAGTTAATTTATTAATTGTGTATTTCATATTTATACACTTATGAAGAATTAATATAAATAAATTACGATATATAATTTATGTCATTTAATATCATAACTAAACGAATATTCATATTCGATTCGTTTAATTAACAAATTGAATATAAATTCATCACATTTTGATTCGATTAATTTAATATTCGATACAAACTCGATTCGAGAATTCATTTCGCCACCCCTATGAAAGACCAACATAATGTCCGTAATTGCCAAGTCAGCAATCACCATTTACCCGATGAAAGTTTTGGAACTATATGTAAGCTATCAGGTATAAGTATAACAGTGAACATAAATAGACCAAACAAGAGGTTTTATTGCCAACAAGAAAGATATTCAACTAAAGGATCAAAAAGTACGAATTAAATTTGCTACATTCCTATCAATATGAAGTTTCATTCGCTATCCACAAATTAACTAAAACACGACCTAGACTGTAAACTTTTTACTTATCAATGCTCCTCCCAAGTCCTAATCACCTATTGCCTAAAATGAAAATGAATAAACCTATAAATTGGATAGCTACACGCATACCATTGCTATATATACAGAACGTGTGCTGTTACCATGCATCTTTTACATTGGGAAGTCATAGTTTTGATAGCCCAAGGAACCACCTTGACCAGGAAACTGCTGGCTTGGTGGAGGAAACTGATGCAGTGCGGGTGGCTGTTGAGGACCAGCACCTCCAGGGGAAGAAATCCAGTTCTGGTCAACAGGGAGAGCAACAGAGGGGTTATCAACAGTGGTAATGTCGTGGATGCTTGACCTTTTCCTCTCCTTTTTCACACTAGTCTGGCGTAGGAAATACTTCTGGGCATGACTAGCAACCTGAGTCGGTGTTCTTGTCACTACTACGTTCCTTGATATACTCCTCCAATCACCCTTGCCAAATTTATCAAGTCCAATTAGAAATAACCTGCAACAACAACAACAACAACAGCGGAAAATGAGCATCAAGTGCGAGCAATCACATTCATCATTCAAGTGTCCATGGATGTGTAAAAAATGACCAATCAAGAACCCCAATTCACAAAGGCAATCTACAAATATCTAATCTAATCTATTCTGCAATTTGCAGGGCATGCAATTTTGTTTTTTTAACACCTAAACTTGCTCACTCTACAAAATGAATGAAAAATGAATTTTTTTGGTTTTTGAAAGTACACAAATTGAACTTGTTTTCAAATTAATTCTATTATTATAAAATCTACAAAAATACGGAAAAGTTCTCTGTAACATTCAATACTATGTGCAGATTCTTCACAATATTCAAAACAGTTATGCTAGAAATCCAAATTTATTTAAATGAAAACCCATAAGAATGAAATTTGTTTCCCAATTAGCATTTAAACAAACAGTCCCAAAAAAACTACAAGATATTATCAATTTGATTTAAAATAGTAATTTTAAAAAAAAGAACTAAAAGCCTATGAGCTGCACTTAGCTGTATTTAATGAAAACAAAACAAACAAACAAAAAACAATACCCATAGAATTTTAAAGTTATTCACATGATTGAATTGAAAAAAAAAAGGGTCTTTAATTAATGAAAATTTTCTGAAACAAACAGAATTACAAAAAAATAAATAAATAAATCATACTTGTGTTCTTCTTCTGTCCAAGGCGTGCCCTTCTTTCTCTCCGTTTCACCATGTTTCGTCTTCCGCGCAAACGAGATATGAGTGGGTGAGTCACAATCCGAATCATCAGCATAACTCGGCAACTCAACTCGGCCTGAATCAATTTCAAACACATCATGAACAAGTGCATCGTAGTGTTCTCTCACGTCCATAGCTGACTTACCCGGTAGCTGACTCGCGATTTTTTGCCACCGATCAGGAGTGTCATCGCGAAACATAACTAAAGCTTGTTCGAATAACTTGTCTTCAGAACGATTCCAATGAGTCTGAGTCGTCGAGGACTGAGTCATGGCTAACGAGTTTTCATTTTTGATATCTTGTCGATACATAAAGATGACAAAAGAGTAAATTACAATGGGACTTTGGTGGGAGATTTTGATTTTCAGAGAGTTTTGGGGTATTTATACGAAGAGTAATTTGATTATGTCACCGACTCAGATTCCTAATTCAACACGTGTTTTTTCTTTTATTGGGATTTTTTTTTCCCTTTTTACTTTAATTTGTTACTTTTCTCTTAACCGATTTTTACCCTATAGTAAAGTTTTTTTAAAAATTAATAAGGTGAAAATTACTTATTTATGTTTATTTTAAATTAAAATTCTAATTTAAAAAAAATGATCTGAAGTCTTAAATCTCAAATTTGTAATAGAGTTCTGTGTCGAATAGAAATCTAATAAAATTTTTGTCATCCGATTAAAAGTATTTTCACGCACTAGGTGTGTACGGTCACTGATTTTGGTACAAGAAGATCGTAATGGAGAAATTATAAAAGTAAAAATAATGATTAAAATATCTATGTAAATTGAAGTTGTGCTTTGGGCACCCTACTACATGCACAATTTTGTGTTTTTGGAGCTTGTATTTCAGAGAGTGTTTGGTCTTGTATTGATTTATCCTAGTAGAAAAACTCTTTCACGTGAAATACTTAAATATTTATTTGAGAAATAAGTGGACATTGCAATTCAAACTCATGTACTTGATAGCATATAAGGGGGTTAGGGGTGGCTGAAAAGCTCGAGATTGGCTCGAGGATAAAATTTTAGGATTTGCTCCAGCTTAGGCAAAAACGCCTGACCCATACACTAGCCCGATTTTTATCAGTAAAATATATATTTTTTAATTATTTAAATTAATTTTTAATTCTAAATACATATATTTGTAATTAGATTATTAAAATCCAATTAAAAACACTAAAAATATTGGCATTCTTAATATTATTTTTTTTCATTTTTAAATATTAAAAATTCAAAAAATAGTTATTTTTTAAAAACTCAATCACACCCGAATCCAATCGAGTCTGATCGTTGCCACTCCTAACCATGATACCATTAGTAATTTTACCATGGTTGATGGTATCATAATTATACTCAATCACAAAATATGTTCTCAGTATATGGATTCAAATTACAATATCCACATATTTCTCAAATAAATATACGAATATTCAATTTGGGGAGACTTCATACGGAAACAAGTTCGAGCGAGATCAATCTCTCTCAGGATCCAAGCTACGAAAGCTAAGTGAATTGTAGGTATTTCATCCAAATAAAATAAAGAAAATTTATGCTTCAAACAAATATCATATAATAAATGTGCAAGCTATAGATTATTTCAGCATGAGAATAAGCTTTAATAATTATATTATAAAATATTAAATTATATGGTATTAAAATGCTTAGGTAAAAAAGTTATTGAAAAATTAATTGAATTTTTGTTTGATGTTATAAACATGAAATGATAAAAATATACTTTCTCTCTCTTTTATTTTCATTTCCTTATGTTATACTAGTTGCTTAATTTCCTTTCAAAAACCTATTTTGAACCAGAATTATTAGAACTAACTTGTAACCTTTGATTATACCTAACAATCACATGTTAAAAAGTAAGGATGGAAATGGGATTAGATTTGTTAATCCTGATTTTGTCCCGTATATAGAATCGGAATAAAAAAAACATACATGTCTTATTAAATCAAGTCTCATTTTATAAAAATATAATATCATTTTCAAATCAAAACAAAATATATATATTTCAAATCTCATCCTGAACGAGATGGGACGAGAAAAATTGACGACCCATAGTTAAAAGTAACAATTATGTTATATAATCAAAACTCATATGTTGACAAAGCATTACAATGAAAGTAGCATTTATGATTATTTAGGGATGAAGGACCCGACCAAAAAAAAACCTTAACCCTTTAAAATTTAGGGGGTGTATTCAATTGAGATTTTAAAAGATTTTTTTGGGTTAAATAAGTCTTGTGGTATTCAATTAAGATTTTTAAATAATCTAAAAAGTCTTGTGGTATTCCTTTAAGACTATTATGATTTTTTAAAGAGTGTATCCAAATCTAGTGATATTCAATCAGGACTTTAAACAAGTAATAAAAAGTCTTATGATATTGAAAAACATAATTATTTTGAAGGATTTTTTTATATGTGTGATTTTGTGGGACTTTTTAGTGAAAATTATAAATATCAAACTCTATAAAAAAAAATTCTACCATAACCCATGAGACTTTTTACATAAGATTTTTTTGAGTGTTAGAAAACAGAAGATGAACATACATGTTAACTCTTTGTGAACAAATTACTTGCTTATTAGTAATTTCTTCTTTTTTCTTTCAAATAAAACAATATGAATTTCTTTTAAATACAACTAGTAATGTCATTCCTCCAAACATTTTTCTATTAATTTCATTTTTGAGAAAGAAAATTCTATCACATTTAAAGATAATTTCCTAGATTTTCTTTAAGGCTGACAGAACTTCTTCATTCGGATAGATGATAATGTACAAAGGGAATTTAGTACAACAATGATTTTTTTTCCTCGTTTTCTTGCTAATTTTTTACTTGTATTTTTTTTTTTTTTAAAAAAAAACCCAAATTTAAGGAAAAAATATTTATCAATTATTAAGGAAAAAATTAGATTTATAAAGAAAAACTCCGACAAGTTGTGGACTATTAATTATTTTGTAGTTTATAAGACATTTTATAATATTCATTAGTTAACTTAAATATGCATACATAAAATTAGCAAGAAAGTTCTTTGAGACATTTGTTGCTCCATTCACCAAGAGAGGATTGTTGCTGAAGTTCTTGATATTGGGAGGTGGTTCAACCCTTGCTTACTTCAGTGCCACAACTAATGGTGACATTCTATCAATCAAGAAAGACGTTCATTACTAGTGATGAAATATGGAAAGATTACTTGAAGGTGAGTTTAGTTAATAATCTTTTAAATATATTGATAGCTGACTAGTTTAGTATATTATGCTATTTGTAATATATTAACATTGAATAATATTAGCTTTTACTTTTCTTTATTAAAATTATCATTTCTTTGTTATCTTTTGATTGATTTATGATTTTGAATGTTTGTTTTTATTTATGGTTTCATTTCATATGATCTAATTTTCTGTTATTGTTGATGCAATGTCCACAGCTTGAACCAATTGACTTTCATTAACTTTTTTATTTATAGTTTCATTCCATATAATATCGGTTCTAAAAAAGTAAAAAAAAAAAAAATATATATATATATATTATATATATATCTATATATAATGGTCATCAAATCTTATAAATTATCATGAAATAGTCTTTTAATCAAATATGTAAAAAATCTTGATTAAAAGAAATTTCATAAAATCTTGTAAGTCATTACATTCTTTAAATGTCTTTTAAAATATACAGGACTTATTTATTCATAAATAGTCTTTAAAATCTCAATTGAATATACCTCCTTAATTAAATTCTTTTGGCTTTTAACTTTAAATTGTAATATTTGTATGTTTTAGTCATCTAAATTTATAATTATTGACATTTTATATTTTTATCTCCAATTCCGTCTCTATTATCATAAACATTTAAATATCAATATGTAATTGACAAGTTATTTAACCTAAAATTTTGAAGGGGAAAAACAACTAAAAAATTGTTATAAGAAAAGTATTAATTAAATCTAAAATAAATATCATGTGTTGTCTTATGTGGACTATTAAAGGAAATGAGTGATGTGTGAAATATGTCTGTCTCTTGTTGACAAAGTCAACACTTTTTAATTTTGATTCTAAAACAAATCATCCAATTTCCTCAAACTTTTTTACTTTTGTTTTTTAGTTACAAGATGCATTAAGATGGATTCTACTTGAACACGTACTCTTACACTTTTTTTTTAACATATAATATTCAAAATATGATTTCATTTTGCATAAATGTTTTCATTGGATGGTGTCAGTGACTCGAAAAAATTGTTATTATTGACAAAATGAAAGAAAATTAATTAATATTAAACCAAGTTTATGTAGGATATCTTGCATTTTTTATTACTAAAGTGTTTGGTTGCTTTTGAATGTTTTTTACACGGGAATCATTCCAGTTTGAGTACAATAATCAGAGGCCAGGGATTGTTCAGCGTGAGAATTTTCATTTACACCTTTTTTTTTTAAATAAAAAATATATATGTTACCTTTTTTTTTTTTTTTTTTTAAAGGTAACGCAATGTTACCTCTTTTTACAAATACGTAAAAGCATCACAATATTCTAAAATAGGGTTGTTCGCGGTTTCAGCTCAAACCGCAAACCAAACAGAATCATATTGATCCGAATCGAACTGAACCGTGTGGTTTTGAAAAGTATTGAAATTGATTTCGGGCCGAACCGTAAATTTCGGATTAATATTCTGTTTTAACCCAAACCGTGAGTCAAACCACATAAACGATCGATCCGCATTCAAATTAGACATTAGTGTATAGTTTTTTCCTTTTTTAGTTATGAAATTTGAGACATTTAATGATCATATGACAATATACACGACATAAATGAAAAATATATATTTTTTATCATCATGTGAAAATATACAAAATTTCCTTTAAAAAATTAATTACCCAAAGCGTCATGATTTTTCTTATCAAATTTTCGATTTCAATTTCTAATTTCCCAAAATATAAATATGTGCTATCTAAGGATTAAAACAAAAGAACTAACCCGAATCGCTATATGAAATATATTAAAAATCATACGATTCGGGTGAAGCAAGAGAATTGAGTAAGGTGTGAACTCGTGATGTCGGCAACCGATGGTCGGAGGTTGACGTTTGCGCAGCTGTCACTTATATAACTGTTTCCTAAAGCCGCCTACATTCATCGATCCAATCTTCCTTTTTCTAGAAGGTGTTTTTTTGGAAGTATGTCCAACTCACAGTCTACCGCCCACGTGGCTTCTTATAATATTGACACGTGTTTCAAACACAATGTCTGGGATAAGATCACATTGCCATTGCCACGCCACGTCATGTAGGCTTTAGTTGCATATTGTTGACGGTAGATTTTGGTCTCAGGGTAATATAGGAATATCACCTCCGAGGGAATCCTCCTTCAACTGTGAATTTGTTTGGTTATGGGGAACCAAAGGCAAATTTAGCGGGAAACGAAAATATACCAATCAGACAAGGTGATTTAACGTGGTTCGGTGGATTTTTGGGATCCGACCTACGTCCACGGACAAGAACAGGATGGTACTCTTTTATTACTCAAATGCTTCTCAGGCCTCCCCTTTGCTCTTACAAATTGGAATTTTAATCTCTCACTCTTGTGATGATTTTTAGATATCTCTTTACACATGCCCTGCCCTCTTATTTATAATAACAGAAATTAGACTCCTTCTCCTACAAGGGTTCCTAATTGAGTCAACCTCCTTCCGCCACAAGGTTTCCCAATTTCAAACTACATTTATTTCCTTTGTCCTATCAAGATACTAATTCATCAATTCTCCCGTGAAAGCAGGATAATTTATCACTTACGGCGCTCTGTCTTCCTGAACACGCCTCGCTATATGGTCGGTATTCATGAGGTCGGCCATGGCAACCTTCTATGCTGAGAGTATCCTTGCCGACCTCTATAATGCTCGGTCATCTGAACCAAAGTGGTCGGTCACATATCATCAAGTGTTCGGCCCCTCACTGATGTGGTCGGGTCGGCTTTAACGATCTCGCCCAAGAAGGGAATTACCCTTTTTACCCCTGTCGTACTCTTTAAATAACATAGGTCCTGAAAACACCATCAACATTTGTCCCCTAGTTCTCGGTAACAACGGGTTTGCGAGTTGATGCCGGGAACTATAAAAAAGATGGTGTGATGATCGCCTTACTGGTGGTCGCTCCAAAAATCACAAAGAAACTGTCTTCGCCATTAACCAAGTCTTCTGTTTCTATCTTCATATCCTCGGTTATTGAAGATGCCGATCCCATTCAGAATGATTCTCCACTGTATAGCCAATTGCTTACTTGGGTCGTTCCATCAGGATATGAAATTCCTCTTGTTGTCCAAACTTTGAGCTAACGATGATGTGCTCGGTGGCATGTGATCTTGTCTCGAGCTGTGAGAGATGCTCGGAATTGGGGGAATGTTACGTCCCCAGTCCGAAGGGCTGACTCGGTGGGACGTAACCCGACCCCGAGCTGAGAACGACACTTGGACCTGAGGGAATGTTACGTCCTCAGTCCGAAGGGCTGACTCGGTGGGACGTAACCCGACCCCGAGCTGAGAAAGACACTTGGACCTGGGGGAATGTCACGTCCCCAGTCCGAAGGGCTGACTCGGTGGGACGTCGCCCGACCCCGAGCTGTAAAAATCACTTGGTTCTGGGGGAATGTTACGTCCCCAGTCCAAAGGGCAGACTCGGTGGGACATCGCCCGACCCCGAGCTGTAAGAATCACTTGGTCCTGGGGGAATGTTACGTCCCCAGTCCAAAGGCAGACTCGGTGGGACATCGCCCGACCCCGAGCTGTAAAAATCACTTGGTCCTGGGGGAATGTTACGTCCCCAGTCCAAAGACAGACTCGGTGGGACATCGCCCGACCCCGAGCTGTAAGAATCACTTGGTCCTATGGGAATGTTACGTCCCCAGTCCAAAGGCAGACTCGGTGGGACATCGCCCGACCCCGAGCTGTAAAAATCACTTGGTCCTGGGGGAATGTTACGTCCCCAGTCCAAAGACAGACTCGGTGGGACATCGCCCGACCCCGAGCTGTAAAAATCATTTGGCCCTGGGGGAATGTTACGTCCCCAGTCCAAAGACAGACTCGGTGGGACATCGCCCGACCCCGAGCTGTAAAAATCACTTTGTCCTGGGGGAATGTTACGTCCCCATACCAATGAGCATGACTCGGTGGGACGTAACCCGACCCCGAGCTGTAACAAACATCGATCTCGACGGTACAAGAGCAGACCCAAGCCGGAAAGAGACATCGGTCTCGGCGGTACAAGAGCAGACCCGAGTCGGAAAGAGACATCGGTCTCGGCGGTACAAGAGCAGACCCGAGCCGGAAAGAGACATCGGTCTCGGCGGTACAAGAGCAGACCCGAGCCGGAAAACAAATATCAACAAAACGGACTCGGCGGTACAAGAGCAGACCCGAGCCGTAAAACAAATATCAACAAAACGGACTCGGCGGTACAAGAGCAGACCCGAGCCGTAAAACAAATATCAACAAAACGGACTCGGCGGTACAAGAGCAGACCCGAGCCGTAAAACAAATATCAACAAAACGGACTCGGCGGTACAAGAGCAGACCCGAGCCGTAAAACAAATATCAAAATCATTGTGTGGGCCATAACAAACAAGCATAAATAAATGTCAGCCTAAGACAGAAGAAGATTTACTCACATTTTTGGGATCTGTTGTTTTTCTTGCAACTCTACAAGGGTCACTACAAGTAAGGCTCTTCTTAATACGTCCTCTCTGCATCTCAGCATTCCACGCATCCGACCGGATGACTTTCGCTATCAACTTGGTCGTCCTCAAAAACCGAATGGTCTATGTACTCACTGAGATAGCCTTCTTTCACCAAGTCTTCCATCTGCTCACGCAGGTCTCTGCACTCATTCGTGGTATGTCCCTTTTGATTGTGGTGTAGGCAGTAGGACCTTTTGTTTTTTCTGTTTGGGGGAAACCTCCTGAGGTCGGGTTCTATTAAGAGGCCTTTCTCCCGTATCTCCATGATGATTTCCCCTGGCGGCTTACTTAGGGGAATATACGCCTCCTCTCGGACCACATGGTTTACTTGAGTTGTGGGTCCTTTTCCTTGATCCTTATGTGCCATTGGCTTGAACTCTTTGGGTCTTGGATTGAACTTCCAGAATTCTCTTTCTGGTCGCTGGTGGTCTTCCCTCCTTGTTACTCTTTCTCTGGTGGTTGTCCCCCTCCGGGATACTTTTTCCTCACTTTCTAGTAGGACGTACTTCCTGGCTACCTCCAATGCAGTAGCGTAGTCTGGTGTCTCATGGATCCTCAGATGGGTCCATAGTTTCCCGACCCTTAGGGCCCCTTTCAGACTTTCCAGAGCTTCTTGGGATTCGTACTCTCCGACCTCGAGCACGGCGTTGTGGTACATTTCAATGAAGCTCTTCAGTGTTTCGTCATCTCCCTGTTTCATGAGCCTTAGTTCTCCTATTGTCTTTTTAGGGGTGCAGGCTCCTTTGAAGTGTCGGGTAAATGATTTTTTAAGCTGGGAGAAGCTCTGGATGCTCCCCGGGGCCAGACTCCTGTACCATAGGATGGCAGGCCCACCTAAAGTTAAGGGGAATACTTTGCATATGGCGTCGCCCGTCACTCCTTGTACTTCCATTAGGAGGACAAAGTTCTCGACGTGGGATTTTGGGTCGGAGTGGCCTTTGTATGGTGTCATGGTCGGCATATTAAATCGCTTCGGGAACTGTGCTGACCTTATTTCTTCCGCAAGGGGGGACCCCTCTTCTTCGCCTCGGGCGTTCCCCGTGCCGATTTTGAGACCTTCTTCCCATCTGGCCATCTCTTTTCTCAACCAAGACTTTATCCCACGGGCTGTGCCCCCGTGTCGCCTTCTGTGTCCTTCTGTTCGCCTGTTGTTCCGAGTGTGGCGTTCCATAAGCCCGGAGGTCTCCTGTACGTCTTCGTTGTACTTTCTATTCTCCCTTTCGGAGTTGAAAAAACTGTCGGATGAGGGGTCGGGAGATTGTTCCTCTTCTTCTTTCTCCCATGTGTCTTCCGATCGTGGCTCTCTTCCTACCACTTCAGATCTTACCCTATGAGGGCCTCTCTTTCTGGGTCCCTCATCTTCGCTTACATCGCTACTCTTTTCCCTTTTTCCCTTTCTTTCCTTTCTGACCGGTCCCGGTTTCAAGTTTCTCATTGTTTGTTCCTTCCATTCTTTCTAGTCGATCCATCATAGTCTTCATGCTATCTTCCATCCTTTTCATCCAGTCCATCGCCGGACCTCCTGGTTGGTGATTTCCGTCTTCCGCCATTAGTCTTATCACGTGAACTGCTTTTTGTGAAGTTCCCCACAGACGGCGCCAACTGTTGACGGTGGATTTTGGTCTCAGGGTAATATAGGAATATCACCTCCGAGGGAATCCTCCTTCAACTGTGAATTTGTTTGGTTATGGGGAACCAAAGGCAAATTTAGCGGGAAACGAAAATATACCAATCAGACAAGGTGATTTAACGTGGTTCGGTGGATTTTTGGGATCCGACCTACGTCCACGGACAAGAACAGGATGGTACTCTTTTATTACTCAAATGCTTCTCAGGCCTCCCCTTTGCTCTTACAAATTGGAATTTTAATCTCTCACTCTTGTGATGATTTTTAGATATCTCTTTACACATGCCCTGCCCTCTTATTTATAATAACAGAAATTAAACTCCTTCTCCTACAAGGGTTCCTAATTGAGTCAACCTCCTTCCGCCACAAGGTTTCCCAATTTCAAACTACCTTTATTTCCTTTGTCCTATCAAGATACTAATTCATCAATTCTCCCGTGAAAGCAGGATAATTTATCACTTTATCCGAGAAAATACGGCGCTCTGTCTTCCTGAACACGCCTCGCTATATGGTCGGTATTCATGAGGTCGGCCATGGCAACCTTCTATGCTGAGAGTATCCTTGCCGACCTCTATAATGCTCGGTCATCTGAACCAAAGTGGTCGGTCACATATCATCAAGTGTTCGGCCCCTCACTGATGTGGTCGGGTCGGCTTTAACGATCTCGCCCAAGAAGGGAATTACCCTTTTTACCCCTGTCGTACTCTTTAAATAACATAGGTCCTGAAAACACCATCAACACATATATTTTATTGAGTTGTGATTTAACGATATCTCAGGTTAGTGAAAGCAATAGCCGTATTCTCGAGAGTGAAACATATGATTGGTTTACATATGAAAACTAAAGTCATGTATTACAAACACAAACTGTTGATGGTGATTTTTATGACGAAATATTTGAACAGTACAATAGGGGAAGGGAACTTCTACATTTGGGAGGACGAATGTTCTCAGTGTATTAGTTACTCTTTGGTCAGGCATGGTGTTCGGATCCGATTTTCCTAGATTTGACCGACCAGAGGACACAGTATGAAGCAAATATCAGAGACCGACAACATCATAGCCGAGACCAAGCACTTTAGCCCGGTAGGTCGGTTCAGTCCCATCATTCCTCCTAGATCGGGAGGATGAGCTCAGATATTTTGAGTCAGGTCGGAAGTATGTGGGGTAGTTCGGCACATTGTTTGGCCGTCCTCATGACACAGACGCATGACCAGGACCGTTTAGACTTTTCCCTCTGACATGTACCACATTTACAGGTTGTCATCATAATTGTTGAGTGTGGCAGTGTATAGAACAAAATGATTTGACGGAGAGTCAGGTGGCATGCTTGCTTTCGGCGAGGCAGTTGGGGCAGAGAGTCCGTCAATCAGCCGGAGATCCACGTGGCCGACGTCATAAAGATATGGGAATAATGTTATATTTCTCTTAGTATATAAAGGGATGGTAGTCTCATTTGTATAGGTTGGTTAGCAAAAGTCTCGCAAAAAAGCACTACTTGTAAAAAACAACACGAAGGCAAACAACTCGGTAACATTAGACCACCTTTGAAAATAGGTCGGCCGAGCTCGGTTTGTTAATAAAATTAACACTCTACTTTGTTCCCATGGGCGTAGGCTGGACCGTCCCGTCGAACCACGTAAAATCCTCTTGTCAATCTTGTGTGTGTTTCGTTTTCTGCTAAGTTTGCCTTTGGTCCCCCATAACCAAACAAATTCACGGTTGGAGGAGGATTGTCCCGGGAGCACTATCCTGATATTGCCCATGGAACTAAAATCAGCGTCAACACATAGCTTAAGAGCTAAGCTAAGTCACTTGATAGCATGCTTAATAAAAAGAGTAGTCTCATATCTAAAAGGAAAATGAAAAATACAATATTTATAAGTGTCCATTTGACATTCATATTAAATGGGAAAAAACTTGGGTTTGGACTTGAGCTTGAGTTTGGACGTGTGGTTGGATTATTGGGTCTTGTGTTTCATTACTTTAAACACACGTTTTTTTTTTAATATTTTAAATCAAAGGTTGTGTCTTATCAACACAACTTTTGGATGAAAACTGATAAAACATCCATTTTTGCTTCTCTATAAATAGAAGGGAAAATGTCAAAGCATAAGCATTTTTATTTCAATTTTCGAATACAAAACATTATGATCACTTGTGAAAACAAATACATAGTAAATTCGTCAGGAGTCGAAACTTCAGTAAAAATTTCGACTTGCATATTGGAATCATGTTGGAAGACATCAATCAAACTACAAGCACACAAGTTGTAGAATCCAACTAAATTCCATCTCCAAGAACCATCCAAGACAACTTTTGGTGGAAGATTTGCATGTGGAAGTTTACTTTAGGTGTATTTATTGAGTGATTGTAATAGTGAACTTGAGCTTCACTATAAATAGAGAGCTCATTTGAGAGCTCAAACCATCATAATAAGTAAGTTTCAAATAAAGAAAGCTTAGAGAGTGTAGAAAATGAGGTTTTTGTACAGTATCAAATACTTGAAAATTAAATTCTTATAGTAATAGAATTCGATTTTCCTCATAAATACTATTCACTGATTAGAGAATCACAACAAGTGGTATCCGTAAATTTGTTATACATTGGGGTCATAAAACTGGAGAACGGATCGGTTCGAAAAAATCAAGTTTCGGGAAAGTTGTCAAAAATCAATTTCGAGTATATCATCAGCTTGTTTACGTCGAGACGAACATGATGGTATTTTTCGGTGATTAATCAGAGATTGGAGAAGACTTCACACGCCAGACAAAGACACATTCACGCGTCCTCACTCTCACACGCGTCGACACGTGCAACCAAATGTTGAAGAAGACAACATCAACAGCCACGTCATCGCCATGTCAGCGACCACGTCAGCGCCGAGTTAGTATCCACATCAGCACCGAGTTAGCGCCACATGTCGCCACATCATCTGCCACGTCAGCATTCCGGACCAGTCAACAGACACGTGATCTACCACATGTCACCACGTCATTTGCCTGTTGGGATATATACCTTAGAGCTTTCTGTAATGTAAACAGTTTTATATGTTATAAAATAAAATGATGCGTTATTCATTTATCAAAGTATTTATTTATATTTCGCATATTGTAAATTATCTTGATTACCCTAGATCATGTACCTTCATATTTAGTGTATGAGTGTCATACACAAGAGGATTTAAGTTTGAAGTTGGTAATCTAAAATAGTCCATAGAGAGCAAACAAAGTGGGTACTTATTTGTGGTTTATATATAGTTGCGGTCTATTCTATAATTGTATGGTGACCTTGATCTGGGATCGTCCATGTAGAGACATGAGAATGAAGACACCTTGTATGATGTGATCATATAAGACTGGATCCAAATAGAAATGACTTTCTTATAATATCCGTTAATAAAGAAATTCATTTCAAATCATATATGGATTGATCTTAATCCTGAGTGTACTACGAACTTCTGCATGGCCGGCTATGTCGTTTGATTTACAAATGTGAGGTTGGTGTAGCAGTCCTGATCAATAGCTACATACTTTAGGGGCATGGTCTGGTGTGTAGCTGGAGACGTTTTACATAGACATGAAGTTCATTCCTTACGAGAAGTAGAGAAGTATCGTCCTTAAGGGTTGATTCGGTACTTGAACTGTTAGAGCGCTCAAGTCTTTCTATTACGAATATAAAGATTAAAATTCATAATGATTATGAATAAATCATTCATTAGAGAATCAATGGTACTTAAGGTAAAAATAATTAGAGGGGTATAACAGACATTATGACCCGACTCTAATTACGAGATACTCGTGAAGGGTTAATCTATATGTAGTGACTACATCGATAGACACCGACTTGGTTCTGCTTAATATATCATCTGCAGTAACGAGATTGCAGCTTCAGATTTTTAGTGGAATAACCCGGAGTTAATAATTTGGAATATTTAATTAAGAGCTTAATTAATATTTTGAGATTATTGGAGCTCGGAACCGTAGGTCAATCTGGTCCCCGTGCTAACTCAATATACTGTAGTATAATTGGATAGTCCAATTATATACTCACATATGTATAAATATTATTAATATGATTAATAATATTTTATCACACTTGAAACTATATATTAAAAGTTAATATATTATTTTAATAATTATATGATAATTATTGAATGCATAATATTAAATTATATAATATAATTTAAACCGTAGGTCAACCTTGCTCGGAACCGTGTACCTAAGACGTTTCTGCTGCGCAAGGAAAGCGTTTCCTACAATTGGCATCGTGAGCAAGGTTGAAAAGTGTTCTTAACTCTTCTTTTTTTCATTTAAAGTTTATGTTTTTTATATATTTATATAAGTTATAAATATTGAGATTCATGTTTAGATAAGTAGGCATAAAATAATATTTATGTGATGAATGATTATTGTTTTTCATGTGATGGATGGATTTTGCATTGGTCATAAATTTTTCCGGCTCTTATTTTTAGTTGGTTTTGATTTTGGGATGTAAGGCCATAAGGTCATTGTTTACAATTGTTGTAATTTTTATTTTCCAATGTAAAATTTCAATCGTTGTAATTTGGAGCACCGAAGTCACAAAAGGAGCCAACACCACCTTGGAGCATGATTAGAAGACCAATGGATGTCTTGGGAATTTTTGTACTAATTAGATTAGTATAGGAAAAATAAGAGTCCGGTCAATGCAAAATATTTTTTTATGTTATATGTATGTTTAATTCGAAATATGATTTTATGTGATTTAAAATGTTTAAATAAGAATATGATATGCATGTAAAACAATTAATTGGATTAATTGGTTTTAAAGTTTAAAATGTGAATTCTAATATATTGGGCTTAATAAGTGCAACATAAATTCCATTGGTATATAGGATGTAAACCCGGATATAAATTGCATAGCCGAATCCGAATGGACGGTAATGTGGTATGCACTCTGGATACAATTCCATGTACCATTGGATTTTATAATGCACTTAGATTAATTAAATGGTTTAATTTAGGATTCTAAAATTTTAAACTAATTAGTGTTCTAGTATTTTAAGAGTTAAAATATAATAGGTCACTAATTCCACTTTAATTAAATTAGTTTAATTAAGTAATACAATTAGTAGAGACTAATGGTAATTAGTGATATAAATTTTAAGAGTTAAAATTGGTTAGGTCACTAATGGTGAGCTAGTGCAAATAAGAGTTATGATTTAGCCACTATAAATTTATTCACACTAATTAAATTAAAATATTATATATTTTATAAATAGAAACCTTAAACTCTAAATAGTGAGTGAGAGAGGCATATACGATAATATATCTCGTGATCTCCATTGTTAGTCCGAAAACGTGAGATTCAAAAGGCATCTCGAGACGGTTTTGTTTTCATCCCCCTACGGATGGTGTCCATTTTAGGTCAATATCAGGTTTGGATTCGGAGAGGATAGAGATTCTAGATGTATCTAGTGAACTGACCTACCCTACGGCGGCACTTCACTAGTTAAGTCCAAAGGTCCCGAAACGATGGGTCACACTCACAAAGGAATGATTAACTGTAAACGGTAGTTGGTTAATATATGAATAAGAGTTATTCCCGCATATATTAATCAATTGAGATTGTATCGATATATCATGCAAATACTTGACTTACCCTACAACGACACTTATTTGTTGGATGATAGATTTCCATGGCATAGTAATTCTCTTAGGTTTCTAATTTGTTATTCATGGTTCATGCATCATGTTTAATTTTATGCCAAAATTATTTGATAAATTTAATATGCGATGAATGAATGTTAAATGCATGTTTATTTTATTTTTCAGCTATGATTTCTCCAATTATTTCCATACTCTCAAATGATAAATTAACGGGAGAAAACTATGTTAAGTGGAAAAGTAACATGAACGCTATCATGGTCTGTGTAGACCTAAAGTTTGTCCTGACGGAGGAGTGTCCTCCCGAGCAGGCTAGAAATGTTGGCCAAGTTGTACTCGATGCCTACCAGAAATGGGTCGTAGCTAATAAGAAGGCTCGTTGCTACTTGCTAGCAAGGATGTCCTGTTAGGGTTGGTGCTCAGAATGCCAATCTTGATCGTATTTTTTTCAAACCAGAGTGCCAATCCTGATTCGGAATCGAAATCAAACCAGAATCGAACCGGTTGGAACCTGCCGGTCCGGTTCCTAAATCGGAACATGAATCAATTTTTTTTGGTTCGATTAGGATTCGTCCCTAGCCGAACCGGACGATTCCAATAGTTCTGGTTGGAACCATAGCGCCCAAGAGCTAGTAGCCATTGGGCCTCACAGTCACAGTGGGTAGTGAGCCGTTAGCTTCCAACCTAAAAAAAATAAAATAATAATAATAAGGTTTTTATTTTATTTTATTTTATTTTAAAATCTAATTACTAAATTACCCTTAATAACAATAATAAAATGACTATTTTTATGGGCAATTTAGGTATCACAAAAATAATCCAAAAATTTATAAATATGAGTCATTCTTCATTTTTTCAACACACAAATTCTCAATTCTCTCAATTTCTTTAATTCTCTCATCTTAAAATTCTTCAACATTCAACAAAGTATGGAAAGTTCATATGAGAACATCATGTCCAATGTATCAACCTAAGAGAGCGGTCAAAGTATCGGTACACGAAAAATAGAATTTAAGTTTCGATCTTTTGATATTTTCAAAATTCATTTTCATTTAGTCGAGACTGAAAATGAAAGTCGAAGCGTAATATGAAACTATTATGGTGTATCTTACAAATTTACTGACGACTATGACAATATGAACAAACACTTGGCTAAACATCATGCCACTGAAATTTGACTTGATACAACGCAAACTTAAATGAGAAGGTACCATTCATCTAGTATAGGTCCGAGTTCTTTAGATTTATTTAAATATTATAATGCTAAACATAGAGAAGAATTTGCTAAATTTACTTGTGTGACACATCTTTCTTTAAATTTTGGTGAAAAAAATTACTTTTACTAATTATGTTTGAAATATTTTAAATCCTGTTACCTGTAAAATGACTAGAAATATAACAAAACAACAAATTTTTAAAAATATATAAAGATGGTAAAAGTATTTTAAATAAAATATTTAAAGACATTAAATGTCGTCTTTTTATTTGTTCTGATATTTGGAGTAACCATTGACAAACACATTCATACATGGGTGTGACTTGTCATTGGATTGATGCATTATGGAACATGCAAAAATGACTCATTGCATTTAAAGTTTTTGATGAGCAACATACTGCACAAAATATTTATATAATGATTAAAGTAATTTTTGATGAATATGGTTTATTAGGTAAAATTTTAACAGTTGGTTTTGATAATGCATTTGCAAATACTGCATCAATTAGAGATTTAAAGGAAACATGCCAACCAATTTTGGGGGTTGACTTTTTCATGTTCGTTGCACATGTCATGTCCTTAATTTATGTGTTCAAGATAGTCTAACTTATTTATAAACTTACATTGATCCTATTAAGATTGCACTTAATTGTATTTGGTCATATTCTCAAGTTAGAAGAGAATGAGCCAAATGTTGTAAATTAAATAGTGCTAAATTAATAAAATTTTCACGAGATGTTCCAACTCATTAGAATTCAACTTATTTTCTTTTAAGTCAAACTTTTCAATACAAAGATGTACTATGGAGTTTTTTTCCCAACATGATCAACTTATTTATAAACTTACATTGATCCTTTTAAGATTGCACTTAATTGTATTCAGTCATATTCTAAAGTTAGGAGAGAATGAGCCAAGTTCTGTAAATTAAATGGTGTTAAATCAGTAAAATTTTCACGAGATGTTCCAATTCGTTGGATTTCAACTTATTTTCTTTTAAGTCAAGCTTTTCAATACAAAGATGTATTATGTAGTTTTTTCCCCCAACATGTTCAACATATAACACTTTTACCTAGTCAATGAGATATTTGTGAAAAAATTTAGAACTTTTAAATTTTTTAATGATGCTACAAATGTT
>SKCR01036110.1:0-79722 GCA_019454045.1 Zanthoxylum bungeanum
TGACCTACCCTACGGTGATATTTTTTGTGAAATGTTAGGTTTCCGTGGCATAGTGATTGTTTTTAGGTTTCTAATCATTTTACATGGTCCATGCATCATATTTAATTTTATGCCAAAATACTTGTGATAATATTAATATGAGATGAATGAATTTTAAATGCATGTTTGTTAAGTAAAATTTTTTAGCCATTTTTCTATGATATTTCTATACTTGCTAACAAGAAATCTACAGGAGAAAATTATGTTAAATGAAAAAATAACATGAACATTGTCCTGATTGTGAAGACCTAAAATTTTTCCTAAAGGAGGAGCGTCCTCCAGAACTGGCTAGAAATGCTAGCCAAGTTATACATGATACACAGCAAATGTAGGTCGTAGCTAATGAGAAGGCCCGCTGTAACTTACTTGTAGGGATGTCTGATGTTTTTGCTGTAAAACACGAACCAATGGCATGTTTTGGCAACCTTCGGAGCAGTAATGCCGTGAGGCCTTGGCTTTAGGGATCACCACGAAGATTAAGGAATGGACATCTATCCAAGAGCACATCTTAAGGATGATGACCCACTTCAATATGGTCAAAACTCATAGAGGTTGATAAACGGTTAATATATAGATATTTACCACCCTTTATCTTAATGTTTTGTTTTTTTATTTCAAGTTGTATGAGCATTTTGATGTGTTTTTCTGGTCAAAATAATATCATGACTCAACAGATTCAACTATGGGTGAAAATGACAAATTCATAACCAAATTGAGGCACAATTCGGAGTCAAATCGCGCGTTCTAACTTTAGAAAATGGGTGCGTCCCGACTTTAGAAAACGCATCTCAATGCGCTTATAAGAACAAAATTCAGGCAGAATCACCAATTGCTGGCACGTCGCGACACCCAGCTTTGGCGAGTCGCGACACGCCAAATGAAGAATTGGGAATGAATTAAATTTGAACACAAATCACAAATTGAATTGGAATGGAAAGAACAAAGCTAGAGTCGTAAAAGTTAAGTGGAGTGTGCAATCTTATTTTAATTGGGAATTAAAGTATGGTGTGAATTAGACAAGCTAAAATGGAAAGTGAACAAAAGGAATCTTAAATTCAAAGAACATAGGAGTCAATGCACACTTATATTGCAAAAAGAGTCATGCATGAACGTGAACAATTTGGAGAGCAAAGCTAATTAAATTTGGATTCTCTAGTGCAACCACATATATTATTTTAATGGAACTTTACGCCAATTTAGAGAGAATAACCACAAATTGAGAGAAGTCTCATAACATATTTTGGATCTTTCAAAGCATAGAAAAACGACTACAGCAAGACAAAAATGAGTGCATTCAACGAAATTTGAGTTTGAAGACGAAGATAGCAAACGAGAGTTTCTTTATTCCATTTTTTCTCTAGTTTTATCTTTTATGAGTTCTTGGTTTGCTACAATGATTAACTTATTTTTATTGAATATTATGAGTAGCTAATTCATTAAATTTATGGTTGTAATGGATCACAAGCATGTTTAATTAATTATTTCCATATTTTTATTCTTTTGGGATCGTTATTAATTATTTTTTATTCTTTGTGCTCGAATGCATATTTTATTTGTTTGGCCAATAATAAAATAGTATTGATAGATCCTTAGGAACTCGACAAAGGTAATTTAGGTTAGCCATGGAAATAATAGGATGTGATCTAATTCTTTTGAATAGATTTACCTACAGGATAGAAATATACATGCAGGAAATGTGTAGCCAATATTAAAACTTGACCGTAATAAATTTGATTTAATTTAATTAACATAGACATATAGTTAATTGATCTATTCTGAATATTTTCACCTGACCATTGAAAGTGGCTTGTGAATAATTTAGTGTTCTAGGTTAATAATTAGTAACAACAACCCAATTGAATGAAAAGTGCAAGAACTTACTGTATGCGTGCTTATGTGAAGTTGCAACCCTAGGTTCTTCTTTCTATAAGGTTTCCCAACGTGTGTTATTTACTTTTTATTTGATATTTACTTAGATCATTAAATCAAATTCTCATCTCAATAGTTTAGTTTAAGTTAAGTGGGTTACTTTTACTATAATAAGAGAAATATTAAGTCCATGTGGGTTCAAAATCCGACTAATAGTCACTATATTACTTGAACGATACATGCGCTTGCGTGCTAGATTTATAAAATCGCTATCAGAGGTCATATCATCAGTGTAGCTAGGTGACCATGATTATGGAGACTCTTCCGTAGAGTTTCCTACAGTTTAAGAGCAACTATGTTTTGAGCAAGTTGACATTCACTCTTACATAACTGCTAAATGAGCTAACCTCTTAGGAGTTCATGCTGATGGATCCTCGTAAGCCTAATGGAGAGGTAAATGTTACCAAATCTTTCAAATCTGCAAAGAAGCGAAAGAAACACTGGGAAGGCTAAGGGTACAGCTACTTGATACATGAAAATACCTTGATGTAGGTAACTTTACAATGAGAGTCAGGACAAGAGATGTCATTTCAGTAAAAGCAGTGGGAGTTACCGGTTTTCAATTTTCAAATAATAGTTATGTGAATTTAAACAAAACGTTGTATATTCCTGCATTGTCATAGAAATTTGATTTATGTTTCATGCATGATGGTTTTTCCATTTTATTTACTAATAATAGTAATTATTTCAAAAATATATTACTAATATGCAAATGAAACTTGGAAAATAAGTTATATGTGTTAAGACCGTTAACACATGTCTCACTATTCAACATTGAATGTTTAATGTTGAAAAATCAAAAACTAAACGGCAAATGATTTCTCACGATGACACATATCGGTGGCATCTTAGACTTGACCATATTAACCTTGATATGATAGGTAGATTAGTAGAAAGTTATTCTTTAAGTTAGTTAAAGGTTTGGACCTTACAAGTCTGTGAGTCTTGTCTAAAAGATAAAATAACCAATAGACCTTTTATTGAAAAAGGGTTAAGAGCCAATCAACCACTCAAGCTAATACATTATGACGTCAGCAGACTAATGAATGTAAAAAGGAAGAGGTGGTTATGAATATTTTGTCACATTTATTAATGATTATTCTTGGTATGTGTATGTTTAATTAAAATAACACAAGTCACATACCTTTGAAAAGTTCAAAGAGTTTCGGGCCAAGGTTGAGAACCAATTAGGTAAAACCATCAAAACTCTGCAATCAAATGGTGTTGTAGAAAAGACAAATCAGACCCTACTAGACATGATGAGATCTATGTTTAGTTATGGTTCATTACCTAGTTCGTTCCGGGGTTATGCATTACAGACATCAGTTTATATCCTTAACATGTGTGCCTATTTATAGGCTATCTTGAAGAGAATAAAGGTCGATTCTTCTACTGTCCAGAAGATAACAAAGTGTTTGTGTCGAAAAATGCTACATTTCTTGAGAATGATTTTATGAGAGAATTCAAGCCTAGCAGTAGAGTGGTACTCAAGGAGGTACTTTCTGGTTTGACAAGAAAACCATTAACAATAGTTGTTGATAATAACGTAGCACCTTCGACATCTCAATGTCAGAAGCAGTTACATTAGGATTATCTACCATCTAGACATAGTGAGAGGGTTGTATGACAACCTGGTCGCTATCTAGAGATTGGAGAGGCAGAAGTTTTCACCTTCAGTGATATTATAGACGATCCATTGAGCTATCACAGTGTAATGGATGATCTTGATATAAAGTAACTGCTCAAAGTAATTAATCTCGAGATTGAGTCTATGTACTTCAACTCAGTCTGGGAACTTATAGACTAACATGATGTGGTAAAACTACAGGTTGAAAATGGATCTACAAGAGGAAGAGAGAAATAGATGGGAAGATTCATATCTTCAAGGTTAGGTTAATGGCCAAGGTTTATACCCTGAAAGAGGGAGTCGACTACGATGAGACTTTCTCGCCAGTAGCTATGTTTAAATCAATCCAGACTCTTCTATCCATTGCCACATATTATGACTATGAGATATAAAAAATGGATGTCAAGACAACATTCTTGAATGGCAGTCTTGATGAATGTATCTATATAGTATAACCAAAGGGATTCATTACCCAAGGTCAAGAGCAAAACGTTTGCAAGCTACAAAGGTTCATTTATGGACTAAAGCAAGCATCTCGATATTGGAACATAAGAATTGATACCACGATCAAGTCTTATGATTTTGAGTAGAAATTCGATGAGCCTAGTATATACAAGCGCAAAACGTTTGTGTATATAAGCGCCTAAGGTCAAGTTTTAGGCCCTTGTATAGGTCAATAGCAAAATATTTGCAAGCTGCTAAGGTCCATTTATTAACTGAAGCAAGCATCTCGATGTTGGAATATAAGATTTGATACCACGATCAAGTCTTATGGTTTTGAGCAGAATGCTGGTGAGCCTTATGTATACAAGTGTGTTATTGATGGTAAGGTAATTTTTCTCATGCTACACATGAATGCTTTTTTACTAATTGGGAATGATGTAACATTATTATCCAAAGAAAAATACTGGCTAGTTAACCAATTTCAAATGAAAGATTTGAGAAATGAGAGTTATGTACTTATGATCCAGATTATTCGGGATCACAAGTGATGACCGTTAGCTATGTCTCAGGTATGATCCTTATGCTATTTGGGATGAAGAATTCCAAGAAAGTGAATTTTCCCTTTCGATATGAAATTCATTTGTCAAATGAACATTCTCTTAAGACACCTCAAACAGTTGAGGAAATGAGATATATACCATATGCCTCAACAGTCGGTAGTCTCATATATATTATGATATGCACGAGATCAGATATCTGTTTTACAGTGGGAGTAGTCAGTAGGTTTCAGACTGACCCAAGATTAGATCATTGGGTAGTTATGAAACACATTCTCAAGTGTCTTAAGAAAGCCATTAACAATCTTAGATCTATAGTTCAATGGTAATTTTCGAAACCGATATCAAATATCGCTCCCACTATAAGTTATAGGATAATTTTCTTTGATAAGAAAACAACAGAATCATTAAGTATCAAATATTTTGTGAATGATTCTGACATCCTATTGAACTTATACGAAAGATATCTTAGGGTCATTTGATCTTATTAATTATGTAGTTCCATTTATAGCTTATCATTCTCACATTTTACTTTACTAAGTCAAGTATTTTCTACAATCATTAACATCTGATGTTACTTTCCAAGTAATAAAATAATTTTTATTAATTGGGATCGTAGAAAATATATTCTATCAAATAGAATATAATATTCTATTAAATAGAATAAATGATAAACTTTTACTTGTACCTCCGAGGCGCAAGTTCTTTCAATTATATAACTATTATACAAAAGAAAGATTAAAATCTAAAACTTTTCAAGATTCGAATTTTCTACATATACATATCATATACGTAACTGTAGAAACTAATGGAACCTTAATTAAAAAGATGAAAACTAATTCGGTAACACTCAATATCAAACGAACCAAATCATATAAGATTCGATTTCTCCCACTGACCAATTCCATCACAATGGAATCGTAGAAGAATAATATTGAGTAAGAATCATATTTATTAAATAACCTTAGAACTAATTGCCATAAATTCATATGTTTGATCGTATCAAACATCCTTGAACAATTCAAAGACTCACAATGAATTTAAAAAAAAGAATATAGTTTTCAACACTTCAAATAGAATATCTTTGAACCATTCAAAATATTCTATCCGCGTTTCATCAGAAACATATTGAAAGTTCTCGAACCATTCAAAACGTTCAATATATATTCTTTTAGAAACACGTAATTAAGTCATGACAACTCATTAACTAAGTTACGAAGTAAAGAAAACTATCCAAGGCAATTTATAATTTATTAAACTATATACATCCAATGTATTAGTTTAATAAATTTGTGGTCCAAAGACGATCATTAGTTAAATGAGATTTAATCACATCATGAATACAATATTCATTAAATGGATAAAGATATATGATGTGATCTTGTATCAGACCATCCTTTACCATACGGAATAAGCATCTAATGCTTATGTGATAAAATCTCATAAAGCACTGTTCTAAGTTATTTAGTTAACCGAATATTTTTCTTAATGTTTATCTTCTTCATCAATGACACTACTAATCATATTAAAATATGTCATAATTATTTATAAAGAACAAGTAACTATCCAATAGTCAGAAGTTCTGATATCAAATATCAAAATAGTCATTAAATATTATTTTAAATAACTAGATGGGAGATCTGATATTCAATACTTATAGTTGTCGTATTGTGATAATCGATATTCTCTATACACAACTATACACATCTCATTTCTTTAGCTTTATAATTTGCCTTTAATTATTCACAACAATCGCAAATAATTTATTAGCAAACTGTGTCAAAACACGTGACATCTAAAAGTCATTAAAGCCAAGAAACATCATTATAAGACAAATAAATACCTAATGGAGTTTTCTTAATGCCAGTCAAGAATCTCGAGAAATGAACTAATTCACGTCAATCCTTACCGCACAAGAAAATATTCTCTCTAGATAATTATATCCTAAAACAAATATCCATTTAGATTACTTATCGTGACTTAGTAACTAAGTCACTAACCATATTGATTTTTAAGAAAATCGGAACAATAGTTCTCGATGGTTTAGATTAATCTAACAATATCTAAGTCAACTAACATTCTAGAACCTATTCTAGAAATACACAACCAGAAGTGAAGTCAAAAAACGTATTCAAATAATATGCATGCAGTGGATTAGAAGTATATTTCTATAAACAATATAGAATAAAGGAAAACAAAAGCAGCAATTTCCATAACATTACGCACTGCTTTAGTTATGAATTTTTTAACCCAGCAGTGTCTCCCACTACTTTACGTAATACTGTAATCCTCAACGAAGAATGGAAATTCAATAATTAAATCGAATTCCATAGTGAGAGTAGGATCCCATGAATATATTTTGACTCACAGCTTTGGCACGATCTCGCCTACGTATATTCATTAGGTAGACAACTCATTGTCAATCACACTCACTTTGACTCCTTATTTTGGTCTTGACCGTTTCTCGTTATGACAGCTTTGGCACCTTCACAATGAGGCGTATCAAGGCTTCGCTTTCCAATGACAAACTCAAGCTACTGATGTAGTCCTGACAGCTTTGGCACATTCATGATTTCCACTTTCACTTGAATTTATCTGGTATCAAATATACATCCGGCATGGATAAAATTATATCAACTACACCCTCACTGCTTTGGCACGATCTCGGATGCAACCATAGAAAGATACCCATAAACCGTATTGACAAGACGGACCAAGAAATATGCATCAAATACACGTTAATTTACAGCCTTATTTAAGCGGGGATATTCCTCAATGAAGCATTATTCTACATCATATGAAGAATATTAATCTAGATAATTTTCTAAACAATTCAATTCTACCTTTAGAAAACATAGCTTAACTTAACTATTAAATTTTCGTTAAGTAACCCGTCAGCGTAGAACCGAAAAGTCAAGAAACATATAGATTACGTGCATGTGCAAACATCAAAATTGGATTATATATCATATATCAAGCATGATTAATGTAATGGATGAAGGATCGGACCTGCTCTGATACCATTTTGTTGGGGTTTTGGGCAAAGGACGCAACGAAAGCGTTGTTCGGGTGAAATCGTAATTTTAAAACTTTTTAAATTACCGAATAAATTATTCAATATCCAATATGAATAATTCATTCATATTTCACCTAAAAATATTTATTCGATATCAAATAACGGCATAAATAGTTAAGAAACATCGCGAAACTTTTACGAAAATGTTTTTCCGCAAAATGGCATAAAATATATTTTTGTCCGAACCGACCAACTAACACTCATGGGGGCTGACAAGGTCAGCTCCAATAGTGCTTGGGCAGTTCATGGGCTGCCCAAACAGTGATCAATTCACTATTTTGACAGCGGACACCCGGTAAGCCCGAAACTCACACGGTAACGCCGTTTTTCACCATTTTCGCATATTTCAACTCCGAAATAATTTCTAGAAATTGTTCCAATCCCCAAAACACATCCAATATATTTATACAACATAATTTTCATCACCAAAAATATAGAATTTCCAGATCTGATTTTGTAATAAAAAATATCATTTTTCATACTTTAAATCCAATTTTCTTAACATTAATCATATCAACAATAACACCAACCAAAGCCACCACCTATGAAGAACTCAAGAAAAATTCTAGGAGTTACAAGAATGGTCATAACACTTTAGAATGGCAACAAGTCATCAAATGATAAAATTGAACTAATATTACAATAATATTATTCAATCTAACTTCACACATGCATCTAGCCTCCAAATTCATCCTCCAAATCAAAAAGTCCCAAAATATAAGAAAGGAAGAAACCCTAGAACTATTCTAGATATTCAAGAACAAGAAACAAGCTTTCTAAGTTTAAGATTATTGAAGATTACCTCCAAATCTTATAATTTCCTTAAACTTGTTTCTTGAATTTCTTCACTTTCTTCCTTGACTCTTCAATAAATTTTTGGGTGCTTTCATGGAGGTGGATTTCGGCCATGGAGTCTCTTGAAAGGAGAAAACAAAATTTTTCAACTTAAAATATCAAGGATAACCGATTTTAGGGGTAGGAATAAGGGCATTTTGGTCATTTTTAATCAAATTAAATAATAATAAGCCTTAAGTTGACAAATCCAATTTGTGAACTTTAAGCTTAATAAAAGCATGCCACATGTAACCAATAATAATCAAACATATTGCATAACATTTATGTAATATTGAAATAATTTAATTATCTAGATATTTAACATTTAAATACCTAAATAATTAATTAATGCGATTATTATTATATATGTATTTTTATTTATATTAAATAACAAATACATATATTAATGACATTTGTCAAAGTCTCATTTGACAAATAATTAATATGTATCAAAACAAATTTTGTATCAAATACAAATACATATTAATTATTAATTTACCGAAATGGCCTTAATGTATATATTTTCGTTTAACCGTTTAAACAACTCGAATTAACTCATTTAATTCGGTGAAGTATTATGAATAATCTATATTATTCATAACGCATTGCCCAAGTGCTCAACGAGTACACTTCATATTGTGAGACTCTCTAAATTTAGGTTTATCCGTCATGAAATCCAATTTCGTGTCCATAATTTACCCACTCATGAATTATGACGACTACGGATAATCTCACTAAACTATGCAAGTTGAGGTCATTGCATACGTATAATCCCTCCGTCACAGGCTATCCATATTATACTTGGGAATATAGATAAGATCGTCAAATCAGTATGGTATAATATAGTCAACTTTCAAATTTACGATCTCTAAATAACATTCGGAACTGATTTCCGAAGTTATACCATGGCCATAGATTTACTAGATCGCAAACACGTGTAGGATGCCTATGCCCTGTACACATGACTGACGGATTCTATCTTGATACGCACAGGATATCATGAGTATTAGTCCACACCCAACGAAAATGCAGAAGTTTGATCTAAATAGATCGGTGACGTGACTGCCATCAAAATATGGAGGATAACTCATATATCCACAATGGTATCTCAAGTCGAAGGACCACTATGCTCGCTCAACTCGAGAAGATTCCTATTGACGTTGGTCTACCATCTATTAGGAAATCTTCAATGAGTCATTCAATATTTATCAAATAAATACCTACATGTCTATATGAGTCTCCCGAGACTCATGGTTCATTGGGATAAACCATCGGACCGAGTCACGATATACGATATGTACTGATCTCAGCGGATTTTACTAACCGACCCGTGTTAGTAAATCTTGACCAGGAACTTTATTTAAGGATATACAACTTATAGTGACGCTTCTCAAGGTCAATTACAAACTATGTTATAACTGCGCACTACATCGTAAATCCTAGGGTCTTTGTCTAATATACATGTATCACTAAATCAGATTTATTTTCAATTTAATCATAATTATGTATCTAATCGTAATTAGATCGAATATATATATATAAAGGACAAGAGGTGCTACCATTAATTAAGTAATATTATGGAAAAAAAATTGGTCGTATTTATGAATCGGACATAAATACGATCCGGATTGGCACTTTGAGCACCAACCTTAACACATTTACATAGATATGGAATCCACTCATTCTTGCGAGAAGTAGGTGAGTATCTTCCTTAAGGGTTGATTAGGTTCTTGAATAATTAAAGCGCTCAAGTCTTTCTATTACGAATAGAAAGATTAATATTTTATTAAAACACATGAAAGTGAGTTGTTCTTGGTGATTCCGAAGTGAGCTGATTTATTTGTTGTTTGGAAACTACGAAAATGCCAGAAAGTAAAGAAAAATGAAAATGATCAAGATACTACATTTTCATTTATTAGAATAATTACAAAATGATATGAAATTATGGTTCTACTATAATCTAAAAATCAGCCCTCTATTTATAACCAATTATTGGCGCCTAAAATCTGATTACAAATATTTGAATTTTGAACAGTGGCGCCAATATTTGAATTGTTAGAATTGAATAGTGGCGCCAATATTTGAATATTAGATTCAAATTTTGATCAAACCAATTGCATACTTGAGTGTTTCATTTTGGTTAGGTATGATTCTGAGTGTCTGTTCTGGTTAGGTTTTCATTCTGAGGTTCTGGTTCTGAGGTTCTGATACTGAGTGTGGTAGGGTCTAATTCTGAGGTTCAGAGGTAGAATCTGATTATAAGGCTCAGAGGTAGGGTCGGGTTCTACTTCCGAGGTTTTAATGCTAGGTGCGATAGAGTCTAATTACGGTAGGGTCTGATTCTGAGAGCGGTAGGGTCTGATTCAAAGTTCAGAGGTAGGGTCAGGTTATGCTTCTGAGGTACTGATGCTAAGTGCGATAGAGTCTGATTGCGATGGGGTCTGAATCTGAGGTTGCGGTTGCGGTAGAGTCTGCTTTTGAGGATTTCGATATGATGAAAATCTAATTTGATGTTATATTTTAACATCCCTCATCAAGCTTAAGGTCTTGTAAAGACGTTGAGCTTGAAAATGAAAAGAGAACATTACATGTGAACGGCTGGTGAACTGATCAGTATGGAAAATGATGTGACCTGATCAATATGATGTGAGAGAAATGAAATGGAAAGTAAAAGAGGAAAGATGGAGCAAATATGATTAAGACCAAATTGGAATGAAATATGATTTTGAAATTTGAAAGGAAATTTTGTTGAAAAACTAAAATCTTTTCATAGTCTCTAGGACTTTTGTTTATTATATTATGGACGATTTTCTTCTATTACTTGTTTAACGTCTCAATGACGATGATATAGTACAAGCACGAAGAGAAAAATTATTTGTTTAACATCTCATGGACGATGGTATGGTACAAGCATAAAGAGGAAAATGACTTGATTAACGTCTCAAGGACGTTGGTATGGTACAAGCATGAAGTAAAAAATAAAGGAATAAGCGAGATAACAAGTTTCCTTGTTCAAGTTATTCAACATCAACTTGTGGTGAACTTTCTTAGCCATAGATTTAGAACTGAATTGTTTATCCAATGATTGCCACAACTCAAATGAAGTTTTGGAGTTTATTACCAAACTTAAGATGTCAATGCTTATAAACGAGGGCATTCAGCTCATCAGTTGCTAATCATACCTCTCTTATTCTTCATAAGCGATATTTGGCTTCTCCAATCCTTCAGTAATCATTGATGGTGGCTGTGTTTTGGCTCCATTGATGAAACCTTCAAGTCCATTACCTCGAATGGAGACAATAACTTATGTTCTCCAAAAGCTGAAATTGGACCGATCAAGTTTTATTAGGGTAGAGAAAGTGTAGGTGATGATTGTGTTTGAGGTTGGCTGATTTAAAGATGAGGCCATGATCTTAAAGCTCTGATACTATGTTAAAACACATAAAAGTGAGATGTTCTTGGTAATTCCAAAGTGAGCTGATTTATTTTGGTGATTTATTTTTTGTTTGGAAACTATGAAATTGCAAAAAGTAAAGGAAAATAAAAATGCTCAAAAGACTACATTTTCATGATTGAAATTATTATAAAACGATATGAAATTGTGGTTCTACTATATTCTAAAAAATAGCCCTCTATTAATAGCCAAATATTGGCGCCTAAAATCTAATTACAAATATTTGAATTTTGAATAGTGGCGCCAATATTTGAATTTTTGGATTCAAACTTTGATCACATCAATCGCATGCTTGCGTGTTTCATTTTGATTAGGTCTGATTATGTTTAGGTTTTGATTATGAGATTCTGCTTCTAAGGTTTTGATACTGAGTGCGATAGGGTCTGATTCTGAGGTTCAGAGGTAGGGTCTAATTCTGAGGTTTTGAGGTAGGGAGGTTCTACTTCCAAGGTTCTGATGATGAATGTGGAAAAGTCTAATTGCGGTAGGGTCTGAGTCTGAGGCGGTAGGGTCCAATCCTGAGGTTTAGAGGTAGGGTCGGGTTTTTCTTCTCAGGTTCTGATTCTGAATGTGGTAGAGTCTGATTGCGGTAGTGTCTGATTCTGAGGTTACGATAGATTCTGATATGATGTTATATTTTAACATATTCATAATAGTTATGAATAAATCGTTCATTAGAGAATCAATGATTCTTATGGCACGAATAATTAGAGGGGTATAACGGGCATTATGACCCGACTCTAATTATGAGATACTCGTGGAGGGTCAATCTGTATGCAGTGATTATATCGGTGGATGCAGACAAGTTTCGGTATAAAATATATATGCATTAATGAGAGTGCAGCTTTAGGTATGTTTTTAGTGGAATAACCTAAAATTAATAATTCAGATATTAGATTAAATAGTTTTAATCAATATTTTGACTTTATTGGAGCTCGAAGTTGTAGGTCCATTTGGTTTCACGTGTTAGCTCAATATACTATAGGTTACCATATAATAATTGGATAGATTAAAGAGTTTTAATCAATATTTTGACTTTATTGGAGCTCGAAGTTGTAGGTCCATTTGGTTCCACGTGTTAGCTCAATATACTATAGGTTACCATATAATAATTGGATAGTCCAATTATAAACTCTCATGCATAATAATTAGTTATGCTAAGATTATTAATATGATTAATAATTATAGTCACACATGGAAATTATATTAAATAAGTTTAATATATAGTCTTCCAATATTTATGATTATGTGAATGATCATATCTCAAATTTAAAAGTTTAAATTTGAAATGATTTAATATAGAATTTTGAATTTAATGTGCATTGAAATTTTATTTCAATATCAAATTATATCAAAATTTTAAGTTACAAAAAAAAAAAAAAATAGTGGGAATTTGAATGTAATGTGCATTGAAACTTGATTTCAATTAACATATTAAATCAAAATTTTATGTTACAAAATTATTCAATGACCAAAATTTCAAGGGTTTCTAGGGGTTAATATTGTAATTTGATTACAGTTTTATTAACCAAAACCCTATAATATGAAAGACAAAAGTTGTCTCATTTTAACCCTATCCTTATCATTTGAGAAATGAAGCCACCATCTCATTCTTCTTCTTCCTAAGAATGAAAGAAAAATAAAACAATGTAATCTTAATTCTCTAAAAGTGTTTAGAGAAAAATATTGTGAGTTCAAAGGAACCCACTCTTCGACTTCTTGATGACGAGAATAGTACGGAAGATCGGGTCATAGACCCGATCAATCACATATATCTCACGGCAACAAAGGCATATTTTATTTTGTTATTTTCGGCATTTGTTAAACTTGATCGGTAGTGCTGCATTTGCATGGAATACGAATCAAAGCAATTGCATGATCATCAAATCATCTTCGGGCACTGCTCATATATTTTTGAATTAATTTTCATCATCATGCATGTGACGTTAATGCATGAAAGATAGAAACAAATATGCATGCGCATGTCAATGATCAAAAGTGGCGTAGCATTGGATCATTATCAAAAAATTGCAATTCAAAGCAATTACAATTACAAAGTGGCGCATTTTTTATCATCATCAAATTGAAAATGGCGTGCATGGCTTCAAGAAGTCCAATGGTCACAGATAATCAATTATCATGGTTCATTTACACAGTTCGGCATTGAATAAAAAGGAGAAGGAAAATTTTTTCCAAGATCGATCTCAGGGTGAAAGTACAAATTTCGCTGTGCGGAGATCTTTTCTGTGAAAAGTTCGTGAGATCGACTCCTTCACTTCATTTATTTCTCTGTGTCGATAGTAGAAAGTCTTTTATTATATATTTTCAGATGAGTGACTTATATGTGGATTTTTTAATTTGATTTAGGCATAGAGCATAACCTTACATTGATATATTTATATAATTTCTTATGGGTGATTCTTTTGAGGTGGATCATAGGTACCCTATATATTTTTATGAACATGTTCATGTTTTAGCATGGAATCACAGAAAATTAGTCCACATTGCAATGGAAAATCTATCAGTTTCATTGACTCTATGTCACCCATACCCTATCTAAGTGAACGGGTGTGACAAATTAAATAATTTTTAGTTATATCAATCATTAGAGATATATTTGCTGTCATTTTATTCGATTAAATATTGTCAAAACTCTTTCAAACTTGAATGCATATTGAAGTTTAATATGTTCAGTAAGGCATAAAATGAGGGATCTATATTTGATGTTGAGCTGAGCTTTCTATAAATTATGATGAATAATTATTCGATAAAAATTTATAAATAATTGAATCTTAATCGTTTGCTAATATATTTACGCGACAGAAAATTATAAAAAGTATGATCACAAAAAAAAATCATTAATGGATCCAAATTCTAAAATGAGAGTCGTTAGCTTTATAATCATTACCAATCATATGAAATTATTTGAAACAAGCGTACATGTATTTCACACTAATTGCATAAACCTCCCTAAATGTTCGCATAATTACATTTAGAAATGAATTTCCAGAGAACTAACAGAGACCTCCCGTGAATGAATCTAACATCCGTTGACTTTTGGATAATATATTTAGAATATATATGTTAATTAGCTAGTGGCCCTTGGAAATTTAATTACGACGAGGAAGTCATGCTGCACAAAAAGTCGTTTAGCCGGGATTCTTCGTAATGATACAGATGATACCAGCTAAGGCAGTCATTATATTAATTCCCTTTCATCTTATTATTTATTGAATACAAGTTGTTGATTGCTTGTACTTTTCATATTTTGAAACCACCGCGTCACCACTTTTATTTGAAATTGGTGATATTGAGTCATTGACTAATATTATGATATTTCCTTTCGCATTCAAGGCAGCTTCAGCTGAATTGCACGAAGATTCTTAGCCAAGAAAATATATATATATATATATGATTTGCTCGTAATATTAAATTTTAGCGCCAATTACTGAATTAGTCCATGTATTTTTTAATATTATTCAAAACATCATTTTTTTTTTGAAATCGTTGGAAATCCCACCGTCAAACCACTCATTCCGGGTTTAAGCGTAGTAGGTAAAACCCTCTGCTATCACAAGTTCTTACAAGAAACGCACTCTCTGTATTCGAATCCAGGACCTCACCTAAACCCTACACCACCAAACCACGCCCCTTGGGACTCAAAACATCATGTTGTCAGTTCATGATTGTTGGATTTAAGTTTTTAAGATAAAATACTATTTTTGTCCGACGGAAACATATTACTAAGACGGAATTCTTTTAAAATTTTTTAGAAATATATTGACTATCTGAATAATTAGTTCAAACAATAAGGATTAAAACAGCTCAGAACAAGAACTTTGACCTTCAATTATTGACATGGCTAAACAGTTCTAGGGAGGGTTTGATCACTCAATGCATAGACAATAGACCTAATAAGCTATTATATTATCAAAGCAACTATTAACATTATTGTAGCACAAAAATTAAAACATCCCTTCCTCAAGAAGCGTTTTTTTCTTTGTTACCCAACTAGAATAATCTTATTGCTTTCTCTTTTTTGAAATTTTCATTACAAATTATGGGTAATTTTTTGGGAATCCAAATCTCATTTGATGCCCTTTTCATTGGTTGCATAAATTGTACTCTCAGAAATGCAGGATATGTAAGCCAACTAGAAAAAAAACTTGCTGCCATTCAGACCGAATTTCAGAAACTAATCGAAGCAAAAGACGATGTGATGACGAGAATCACCAACGCTGAGCAACAACAACAAATGAGACGGCTCAAAAAAGTGCAAGGCTGGCTTTCCAGGGTGGAGGCTTTGGAAACTGAAGTTGCTGAATTGATAAGAGATGGCTCAAAAGAAATCGATAAAATGTGTCTTGGAGGCTACTGTTCGAGGAACTGTAGGTCAAGCTACAAGTTTGGGAAAAAAGTGGCTAAAAAGCTGCAACTTGTTGCTACTTTAACTACGGAAGGAGCTTTCGAAGTAGTAGCTGAAAAGGTACCGGAACCTGCAGTGGATGAAAGGCCTCTCGATCAGCCAACGATAGTGGGCCTGGAATCGACGTTTGATAAAGTTTGGAGATGCGTTGGAGAAAAACAAGTTGGAATCATTGGTCTATACGGCATGGGGGGAGTCGGCAAGACTACCCTGTTGACGCAAATCAACAACAAGTTCCTTGATTCACCTAATGATTTTGATGTTGTGATTTGGGTGGTGGTGTCTAAAGACTTGCATCTTGGGAGAATTCAAGAAAAAATCGGAGAAAGAATAGGCTTGCTTGAGAATAGAAGCCTTGAAGAGAAGGCATCAGGAATCTTCAAGATCTTGAGCAAGAAGAAATTTCTACTATTGTTGGATGATATATGGGAAAGAATTGATTTAGCAAAAGTGGGAGTCCCATTTCCTAGTTCAAAAAATGCTTCCAAGGTAGTCTTCACCACTCGTCTTGAGGATGTCTGTAGCCACATGGAAGCTCAAAAGAAGTTTAAGGTGGAGTGTTTGCGAGATAAAGAAGCTTGGGAATTGTTTTTGGAGAAGGTCGGAGAAGAGACTCTTACCAGACATCATGATATTCCCAAGTTAGCGGAAGTCGTGGCGAAGGAGTGTGGTGGTTTGCCACTTGCACTTATCACCACTGGTCGTGCCATGGGCAGCAAGAAGACGCCCGAAGAATGGAGATATGCAATTGAGATGTTGAGGAGATCAGCTTCTGAATTTCCAGGTATGGGGAAAGAGGTGTATCCTCTTTTAAAATTTAGTTACGATAGCTTGCCTAGTGATATGCTTAGGTCTTGTCTGTTATACTGTAGTTTATTTCCGGAGGATTATCAAATTAGTAAAATTGAATTGATAGAGTGTTGGATTGGTGAGGAGTTTTTGAATGAATATGAAGGAATCGGCGGAGTATATAACCAAGGGTACTACATCATTGGTGTTCTTGTTCAAGCATGCTTGTTGGAAGAAGTAGGATCTGATTATGTAAAAACCCACGATGTAATCCGCGATATGACTATGTGGATAGCTTGTGAAGTTGAGAAGGAGAAGGAAAATTATCTGGTTTCTGCAGGTGTTCAATTAACTAGAGCACCCGAGGCTAGAAAATGGGAAAATGTGAAAAGGATATCATTAATGCGAAATAAAATTGAAGTATTATCAAAAACTCCTACATGCCCTCGTCTTATAACTTTGTTTCTTGGTATCAATAGGTTAGATACCTTCACCAGTGATTTCTTTGATTTTATGCCTTCTCTGAAAGTTTTAAATCTATCAAAGAATCGCTCATTGACTGAATTACCCTCAGGAATTTCAAAATTGGTTTCACTACAATGTCTTAATCTTTCTGAGACTTCCATCAAGGAGATGCCAAATGAGTTAAAGGCATTGACAAATCTTAAGTGTTTGAACTTGGAGTATACGCGTTATCTCCACAAGATTCCGCGGGAATTGATTTGTAATTTTTCGGGTTTACGTGTGTTGAGGATGCTTGATTGTGGTTATGCTCGTACACTACCAGGAGATACCGTTCTATTCGGTGGTAGTGAAATTTTGGTAAAGGAGTTGATTACTTTGAAACATTTAATTTTATTAAGCGTCACATTAAAAAGTTTTTGTGCACTACAAACACTATTGAGCTCCCAAATGTTTCAGAGTTGTACAAAAGCTTTACAGCTTCGACGCTGTGAGGACTCCAAGTCGTTGAGTATTTTGTCCTTGGCAGATTTAAAGCATCTTGAGAAGCTAGATTTTGCTTATTGTTCAAGTTTAGAGGAACTGAAGGTGGACATTGGACCGATAACAAGAGAGCCGTACATTTTCAACAGCCTTCAAAGAGTTACAATAGAGCGTTGCTCTAGATTGAGGGAGGTGACATGGCTTGTATTTGCTCCAAATCTCAAGATTATTCACATACAAGGTTGTTATGATATGGAAGAAATAATCAGTGTTAGCAAATTAGGTGAAGGTCTAGATGTAGATCTAAATCCCTTTGCGAAACTCCAATATCTTCGCTTGCAAGGCTTAACAGATCTGAGGAGCATCTACTGGAATGCCTTGCCCTTCCCAGATCTCCTGGAACTGTTTGTTTCTGAATGCCCAGAGCTGAAGAAGCTTCCGCTTGGTTTCAATAGCACCAAGGAACCTAAAATTTCTATCAGGGGAGAACAACGTTGGTGGAATGAGCTGCAATGGGAGGATGAAGCCACCTTAAATGCTTTCCTTCCTTGTTTTGAATCCATTTGACAGTTTTTTATTGCAAGTTAAAAAAATTTATTCGTAGTGTAAAAAACTGTAAATTGATACTCCTATGTTGTTGTATAGTCACTTTCTCCTGTCATTTCTTTGTTTTGTTATTGACAAGTTTACTTGTTCTAACCCCATGGGTTTGCCTTTGTGTTTGAGTGATTTGTTTCCTTTCAGGTTCAAGGTTCGAATCTCACTAAATATATTTTCTTGAGTCATATCCCCTGGTGTAAAAAACCAACGACTTATCATGATTTGTGCTGGGAAATTTCCGAGGACAAGGAACACAGATCCTGAGAATTAGTCAAGATACGCGTAAGCTGACCCGCACACCCGATTATCCCAAAAAAAAAAAAAAAGTTTACTTGTTCCTATAACTGGTCGTCGAAGACATGCAGATGGACAATCTGTTAATTAATTATGTACATAATTCTAAATTATAACCAATAATTAATTTTACCATATCTACCATTGACCATAGCCTTCGGTTTGTATCCGAGATTTTAATTTCCTGGAAGCTGCAATTGTCGTTGCAATGGATGCTCCATGAGACTTCTCGTCATAAAATTATTATTCAAATAAATTGTTGCTTTCATTTCGGAAGTTTCAATTAAATAAAAAAAATTCAGCAACTACAAGGAAATCATCTTGCAATTGTAAAGCAGACTTTTAGAGTTGAAAACATTCTTTTATTAGAGAGATCAAGATTCCGTGTTGTGCTGGTCCGGCGTAAAAAACTAAAAATATTTGAGATTAAAAATTATGTAAACAAGTTGGCATAAAAGTTACTAAAGGATACATCAAGATCATGATTGCAAAGAGTTGTTAATACTTAATATATCAAAATCAAATAAACGATGATGGATGAGCGATTAAAATACACATATTTTATCGTCATTTTAATTTAATATTTTCTGGATGATCTAAGGATTTATGATAATTTTGATGTATTTTGGGTATGTTCTTAAATGTCAAATAATATTAAGATTCAATAGAATTAACCAAAAATAAAAATGACAAGATACAAAATAAATCGGGGAAAAGTTCTGAGTCAAAACGCGCTTCCTGATGCGCTAATGAATAAAAATCAAACAGACGCAAATTGTAAATTTACATTTGAGGTAAATTAGCACGTCGTGCCAAAATTGAAAGATTAAGTTGCGAAGTGTTTCGCGCGTCACGATAGGATAATTTCGACCCAAATTCGCCATAAATCCGATTTTTAAGTAGGAAATACCCCAATGAACCTCATATATAAGCATAAGTTCATTTCAAAACCTAAAGTCAAATCAAATAACACTTTTGGAATAAATTTTATAAGATAGAAGAACCTACCGTTGTAATTCACTTAAGCATGCAGAAAATAAACTCAGACGCTTTCCATTCAATTGGGTTGTTGTTATTAATTATTAACCTAGAATACTAAATTATTCATAAACCTCTTTTGATGGTCAGATGAATATATTCAGAATAAATCAATTAACTATATGTTTATGTTAATTAAATTAAACCAAATTCATTAAGGTCAAACTCTAATATTGGCTACGCATGCCTTGTAGGTATACTTCTATCCTGAAGAGAAATCTATTCAACGAATAAATCACACGCTATTATTCTCACGGTTAACCCAAATTTCTTCTGTCGAGTTCCTAAGGATTTACTAAGATTATTTTATTGTTGACCAAATAAATAAAATAAACATCAAAGTACATAAAATAATAAATAATAATAACGATCCCAAAAGAATAAAAATATGCAAATAATTAATTAAATATGCTTGTGATCCATTACAACCCTAGATTTAATGAATTAGAGATTCATAATATTCAATAAAAATAAGCTAATCATTAATACAAGCCAAGAACTCATAAAAGATAAAGTAGAGAGTGAAGGGAAGAAATAACTCTCGTTTGTAGTCTTCGGCTTCAAACTCCACTCTGATTGACGCACTTGTTCTTGTCTTGCTCTAGGTTTTTTTTTTTTTTTTTGCTCTAGAGGCTCCAAAATATGTTATAAGACTTGATTTTAGATTTTGATACAAAAACTAATGCTTATATATGAGGTTCAAGGGGTGTTTCCTACTTAAAAATCGAATTTATGACGAATTAAAGTCAAAATTTTATTGTCGTGACCCGCAGAACACGTCGCGACTTAATCTTTCAATTTTGGCACGCGATGCTCATGCATGGGCGTCAGACGCGCCAATTTACCTCAAATGCAAATCGCAATTTGCGCCTGTTTGATTTTTGTTTATCAGTGTATCGGGACGCGTGTTTTGATTCTGATTTTTTTCCCAATTTATTCTGTATCTTACCGTTTTTATCTATAGTTAATTTCATTGAGTCTTGATATTATTTTGATGTGTGAAAACACATCCAATATATATCAAAATGCTCATAAACCCCAAAATCATCCAAAAAATATTAAGATAAATGATCGGTGAATATATATATTTTAACCGCTCATCAATCATTGAACGTAAATAGGCATTTATTCACATTGATTGCGCCAAAATCTAAGTCGATAAACATACAACATTAGGATGAGGTTATTTATAATTTAAAAGTTTCTTTCAATATATATTATAATAAAATTATTTAATATTAAAATACGTATAATATAAATTTCTATAAATTTTTCTAATCACTCACTGTAATTTGTAAATTATCCTCACCATCAAAACAACATAACAAACCTGCAATTTATTTGACCTCTGGCACACAGTACTAAGATGTCGCAACTCGAAGCCATCAAAATTTTTCATCGTTGATCAGATTCTCTAGGAGTAAAAAATAAAGAAAACTATCACCGAAAAGAGTAATCACTATGTTGATTTATTCAGGTGCAGTAAAGTAGAAGTAAAGAAAACAACACATAAAATTACAGTGGTTCAGCAAATTGAAGTTACAGATAGAGATCGTGTTCCCGCAAATTGAAGTTACGATTAAATATCAACTTCAAAAGTACTTATATTATTGATAACCGAAAAATACCCATAAATCATATGCTCTTGTGGCCTACAGCCCGTCCGTTCCTGTTCGCAAACAATTTAGTTGCAGATAGAGATCGTGTTCCCAAAAAGAGGGTGTTTGATTTGATTGAGAAATGTCTTCAAGAGCGAAAGCACACAATTCTAAATTAATTATCTAAGAAAAGAAATTACATTTGCTCTTGTCGAGTCTTTTGATTTTCGTTGTTCTTCTTTTGGACTTGATTTTGAGCTTATATACTAGTGAGGATAATTGTCTGACAACTGACAGGTCGGTTTATCTCACGTTTTGTAACTCCTTATTCATTTATCTGCCGCATGTGATAACAGCTACAGTCGTACTCCAGGGTGATTTACTACCTATGGTAACTGATGGGCCGTGCTACTCGTTGTGACTTGCCACCTATGATAACTGCTAGGAATGTATCCTAATTTCCCCTATGTTTTACCTGCTCATTTTGGGAGGCTATATAAAGGGGTCGAAGACATTGAGACAAGGGTTAGAAAAATTCACATTTCACAACTTGTAAATTGGGAGCTTGCGAGCTAGTGATAGAGAGAGAAGATATGTAAGTTACCCGACCAATTATAAGAGTCATACCGGGCTTCTCGAGGCCCGAGGTAGTTTTATTGTTGTCTTCTAGCTTCTTATTTATAGTTCGGGTCGGTCTTGACTCCGAGTCTTAATAAAAGTTTCCCCTTTCTCTTGTGGACGTAAGCAAGAGCCGCTATCCGCCGAACCACGTAAATCTCTGTGTTTATCTTGTTTGTCTGCTAAGTTTGTGAGGTTCCCCACTAACCAAATAAATTCACTGTTCGAATGGGGTTTCTTCGAGGGGTGAAATCCCTATGTCTCCCTTTGAGCCAAAAGCAACTATCAATATTAATGTTAAGATATTAGGAAAGTTCAGTTTCTTAAACATTAAATTGACGCTCTTATTGTATTTTCTAGGTCCCGATCTTAAATAAAAAAAACATTATGGACACATAGCTCATCATATATTTGTTATTGGGATTTGCAACTCAAAAAGAGTCTATTAATTAGGAGAACCCATGACTTATATACTAGTCTGGGACCCTCTCGTAACAATATGAGATATTACAAGAATAGACTTTTGTTTATTTTGAAATTGTGAGGCATATCATTCTCAATCTGAGTGTGACTCTACTGCATTACCCTTTGGTGATTGGATGAAGGTGGGGTGGCTTCGATCGGAAATTACATGGTAAAACTACAAAAGATCACGTCGAGGTCGGTGAGCAGTTGAATTCAGGACATACTCAAATGGATAAGATTTCTTCTGAGACGGGTTTCCAAGAACATGAGTCAACTTTGAATTCTAATTCAACGTACATAGGGGGTGCATTCTGCTCCTACATAAAAAGGTGGGCATGCAGATATATGAATGCATTCAGTTGCTATTCACAAGAAAGGGAAAGCAGGTGGGGATATGAGTTTCATTGACATGCAATATTGTGGGTTTGCAATAGGGGGCGTGACTGACTTGAGCGTGGACACAAGGAAAGAGACAGTTATTGATAGGGCTATGGATACCGAACTAGGTGTAATAATATTAAGTGATGTTGTACATATGAATTTAAAATGAGGAGTTACAAATAAAAATCACAATTTATTAAGGAGTTATAAATTTATTTTGAAACCATAATTCACTACCTCCTCCCATTATAGAAAGTTATAACATCAATTTATTATTTATAAGGTGTTATGTTGTGAATTGGGTTTAGGAACCAAAGGGGTACCCACTTTTGTGGAAGGGTGAGGAGCTAGTCTAATGGTGGTTCACAACACACGCGTGCCGCCGTCCGTCGTTTCGGGTGTGGGTGCTATATATATATGGATGTTAAAACTGTTTTTTTAAATGGAGAATTAGAAGATGAGATTTACATGAACCAACCTAAAGGATTTGTAATACCTGGTCAAGAATGTAAAGTTTGTATACTTGATAAATCTTTATATGGTTTAAAAGAGGCACCTAAATAATGGCATGAGAAATTTGATAACTTAATTTTAGCAAATGAATTGAAAGTGAATGAAAGCGATAAGTGTATATATTATAAATTAGAAAATGAGATTTGTTCTAATATATGCTTGTATGTGGATGATATGCTTATTTTTGTTCCAATATCCATATTATGAATGATGTTAAATCTATGCTTTGTGCTAATTTTGATATGAAAGACTTAGGCGAAACAAGTGTAGTTTTAGGAACTAAAAGTACTAGGTCAGAAAAGAGAATTTCCTTAGATCAATCGCATTACATCGAGAAAACCTGCATGTACACCTTATGTGTAACATCCCCGATCTGGGAGATGTTACCGGCAGGGGATAGCAGTACTAATCCCATAAGCCTCTGACTTCCCGACTATATCTTAGACTGTATAAATGCAAGAATCATGCTCAGGGACCTTAGCCCAACTCAACAATATAAAATGCTTTAAATTCTTAAAACTGAATATTCAATGTACTCTTCTTTACAACACATTATCAGACACTTATTATGACTTATATATCATAAATGTATACATGCAACTATACTTTATCTCTGACTGGACTCTCATACTATCTGACTCTGTGCTGGTGGACTCCATCCCTAATGATTGCATCAGTATCCATCTTCCCGAGCTCGTCCTCCGAGAAACCTGCAAGATACAAAGACTGAGGTGGGGGTTAGATCGCTATACGATCTAAGTGAGTGGACATGAAACTGAAAATCTCAAAGCAAATCATGAAATCTTTTAAAACTAAAGTTTTTAGAAAAATCACTTCTTATGAAATCTCTTTATAAAACTAAACTTTCTGAAAATAGCTTTGAATCTCTGGTTACATACTGAGGTGAATTTTTACCTCATGCCCCGAAAACATAAAAACTCATGCTTTAAAACTTTTTGTCTAAAACACAACTAAAACATGGCATAAAGTATAAATTTCATGTAATACAGTAATAAAGAAATCTAACGCCCTAAGGCATAAAAATAAGTCTGATATCAAAACTTAAAACTTAATAAATAAAACCAGTTAAATAAAAGAGGTCCATTCACTGTGTTTGAGTCTGGCTGGCACTGGATCCTTGGTCGAAGGAGAATGTGGTTCCTGTGGATAATCTGTGATCAGAAACTTAGTTAGCATCATTGCAGTAGAATAATCCTTGATACTTTACAATGCTTAAAGATTTATCCATAAATCCATATGCATAAGGTTATGACGATAATAATTTAATATAAGATATGTATTCAAACTGATACGAGTCCCTAGGGGTGGTCTCTAATGCGCTAGGGCAGAACTGGGATGTTTAGAACCGATTTGGTGAGATTATATCTCTTGCGTCGCAACGCAAGAGGGACTGCGCGTCGCGACGCGCAATGTTCTGGAACCAGTCGTGATTTTGGTCTTGCGTCGCAACGCACTATCCCTCTTGCGGCGCGACGCGACCTGGGTTTTCCAGGTTCTGTCTTTCTCTTCCAAAATCATCCAAAGCTCAATTCATCCACTCCTACTCCATTGTAACATTTCCAAACTAAAACCATTATTCAATACATCATCATAAACTCAACCTAACATACATCAATCTTTCATAACACCAACAATCAATTTGTAACCCTTATATGCACTTTTACCAAATCATACTCAAACCCAACAAATTGGGGTTTTATCAATATTTCATTGTTTCAAGCAAAGAATTATACAATCATCATCATATCCATTTCTTCTTCTTCTTCTTCTTCTTCTTCTTATGTTTTCTTCTCCTTATTTTCTCTTCATTTTCTATTTTTAATTTTTGGAATTTGTAAATAGTAGCCTCTTTACAGAGTGGACCCAATTGATATTTAGAAAGTTGTAGAATAGTGTAGAAAAATTAGGAAAGTTTGAGAATTTTCCATACAGACCAGAAATCATTATTCATCCAGATTTTAACTTGTATTTGTGGCCCAGTTCGAGTCCGATTTTGGAAAAATATTTAGCGCATAAGTTGTAGGTCTCGGTCTCAGCTTTCCGACGATAAAAAAATTCTTAAAAATCGAAGATCGTACGAAAAAGTTACGCCTCAAATACTATGGGCGGTCCAAAGGTAACACGGTACAGTCTCGTCCCGGGACTTCAAGAAATTAACCGATTGTCCCCAAAATCATCTCATGAGCATATTTGAGTCTCAATATAATTTATTTTATGTTATCTTCGTCCAACAATACCATAGCGCTACAACGTAATATTAACTAAACTACCGGTCATTACATTATGATCCTAGTGTAAAGTTGTTAAAGAACACCGATGACGGTGTTATTCAAACTGAGTATGCGAGCATCATTGGTAGTCTTCGATATGCTACCGATTGCACTAGACCTAACATTGCTTATGTCATAAGATTATTCTACAGATTTATTAGTAGACCTAGTATGGAGCATTGGCATGCTATTGAGAGGGTTATGAGGTACCTGAAAAAGACCATAAACCTAGGATTACACTATCAAAGGTTTCCCATTGTCATTGAGGGGTATTGCGACGTTGATTGAAATGCTCTTTCAGATGATTACAAGTCTACTAGTGGATATATTTTCAGCATAGTTGATGGGGCTATCTCTTGGAAATATGAGAAACATACACTTAGCTCAATCCATTACGAAGTCTAAGATGATTGCGCTGGCATCAATTAGTGAGAAGCAGCTAGGTTACGAAATTTGCTATCAAATACCCCTTTATGAGAGAGACTGATATCAGCTGTCTTAATCCATTGTGATAGTACCGCAGCTATTATAAAGATTCAGAACCGTTATTAAGAGTCGACAAATATGTCATAAACATATCACAGTTAGAGAATATCTCTCTACTAGAGCTGTAAGAGTTGATCATGTACGGACTGACAATAAATTAGCTAATCCTTTGACGAAAGGTTTAGCAAGAGAGAAAATATTCAATACTTCAAAAAGAATGGGACTACTACCATTAAATAATTAAAATACTTGTGATGGTAACCCTACCTATAGACTGGAGATCCCAAAAAATAGGTTCAATGGGTAATAACAAGTCATAAAGTAATATGATTCGTCCTCGAATCCTTTCTGATGTCTACTCGTGGTTTTTGTTGTTTTGCGAATATCTAGAGATTCTGCTATACTTATATCCTTGTCTCTAACCTTTACTAGTTACTTGATTTTTCTCTCTTTCTTCTTTTCAAAGTTCTCGTTTCATAAGTCTTCAGCTGAGTATTCTCAACTATTTCTTTTATGAACCATTAGTTGTACTCAATGTATCATATTCCCAAAATCTCTTTCTTATAAAAACCTGGCCAGATTCTTAGTAACTGGTATCTTGATTCTCACCGGAGATTCTAATATATTCATATCTGTACTCAATATTTCTTTATTTCACTTGTCCAACTTGATCTTAATATTTTTTTCTCATCACTTAGTTATCAACTCTCTATACCTCTTATACAACCTTCAGCCCTCTATAAGCTTCTCTTCTTCAAGTTTCAAAATTTTGCTTCCTAAGGTGGGGTTTGGGGGTTTTCTAACTTTCTGATGTTTCCCAATGTTCCTTTTCTATTTTGGTTCTATTCTTTCATACTTTGCTTTCAAAGGCCGTTATTCAGATTCTTGCCAATATTCCGCTGCTTAAGGATTCATTTTCTATAACAATCTCGGTTTTGCATTAACTTGTTTCTTCGTTTCCAAACTACGATACGAATCCGCCAAACCATCCATATCCGCAACTAAAGTCATCCCAAACCTGCAGTGGTTGATTTTCCTAGACTAGGGCTGAGTACCTTATATAATTACTTAATCAAAACTTTTTTTGTTATTACTTACTGTATCCTCTTTACCTATTATGTATTCTTTCCTGCCACTGTTGTATCTTAACAGTTCCACTCTCTAAACTTTTCTTAGTACTCTTTTTATCCTTTATTGTATTCTATCATCTACTAAGAACATTCATGGTTAAGTTTCTGCCTTTTTACCTGAGGAATATTTTCTTTCTTTATGTACCTATCATTTCCTTAGACCTTGATTCATTGAAAATATCGGTTATTACTTGACTACTACCTTATTTTGGTACTATTCTAACTTATCATCTTCCTTTCTGACTCTCAATAGCTTCATTCGTTCTTTCTTGGACTATATCTGTAGGTCTCAACTCCTTGATCTTTCCTTTCTATTCTTTCACCTCAACTTGTCTTCTATACTTAATTACATGCTAGGATACCTTCTTTCTGTTGATTTCCAGACTATGGTAAACTTATTTTTCTTGGTTCTATATCATACTATACTCCTGTCAATACTTACTTAGTTTTTTCCTCTCCTGTTTGTTGTTGTGCCTTGACAATTTCACTTTTCAATACTTATATCAGCTAACCTTTTATTTATCTTTCTTCTTCGTTCTATAACTGAAACTACTATGGGTTACACTTCAGATCCATCCTTGTTACTGGTATCGATCGAGGGTTGGGAGGGTGGGAACTAGTCTTGAGGCTCTTCTGTTACAGTGTCTCTAAGACGCATACTTTTGCCTAAGACTTTCGTGTATATCTGTCTGGTATCTTTCCCTACATTGGGTACTACCGCTAAAACTTTTCTGACTTACCTTTTCTAACTTTACTCATGATTCTTTTCATCAATTAATCACTTTACATCTCATACCAGGTCATTCTAGAAGCAACTCCTTAATGATTTTCCTTATACTTCTCTTTATTCCTTTCTATTACTTAACTTTTTGCGGTTACTATGTTCTTTCCCTGGATATTACTATAATCTCTTTGCTATCTTTCATAAGGGACTCATTCTGCTACGAAGGTTTCTTCCTAATCTTAGCTCCTCAACTTCCTTACTCCTTAGTTCCCTTGAAAACTCTGTTTACGTTGACCAATAAGGGTATCTTCTACTAAATTTCTGATCCAAATGTTATTCTCTCCCTAAAATCCTTATTCTTTTCAATACCATGAGGTTCTTTATAAATTGTTCACTATATTCCTACGAGTCATTCTCCATGATCTTTTGTACTTCTAATTTCTTTACTTCCTCGAGGGTTCCCTGACTTAGTTTGTTGAGCCATCTCGTGATTTATCTAATCTTTTAATTGCTCTCATTTGCTGGTTCTTTTCTTTACTAAACTCTAGGGTCCCACAATTTTCATCGATTCTTTACTCTATTATTTTCTCATTATGTTATTTTTGCGCCCAAATATACTGATTTTCCTTGTTACTCCTCACATTTCTCATACCATTTTCATGTTCTATTTCCTTATTATACTCCTTACTACTAAGACTAATTGTGAGTCATTTCTCTATTTGTTTCTTAAATCTCAACCTCATGTTCTTGCTATAAACCTTGATTTAATCACTTTATCATATTGTCCATATTGGTACTCTTATCACTTCTCAAGTATCTCTAACTTCTTAGGTCTATTCTTATATTCTTCTACGGATCTCTACTGACTCGAATTATTTGTGGGTTCTACGACATTTGACCTATTTGTGATTTTCTACTGGTCTAGCAAACCTTACTCTGACTTATCTTAATCTTTGAACTACCCTGAGTTTCCTTCATTATGTTCTCGAAGCTTCCTTGATCCTTCTTTTAGGTGGTTTGTCTTTCAAGGTTCTTCCATTTCTTGAAATGGACTCCTGTTGGGTTTTCTTACGGTCGCCTATACTCATGCTTGATAGGGACTGCTTGTATCTCATTGGTTCTTTTCTTTATGTCTCGGGGAGCTTCTTCTTCCTTGTTCTAGTACTTTATATCCTGATGGAGTCTATTGCTCATGTAGGATAGGTATGAGATAGACTCTATCAGAATAACTTCCTTAACTGGTATCTCGAAAGAGTGAGGATCTGGGTAGGTCAGGCTTTATCTATCGGCTTCCTTAGTTAGGGTAACTAACTGCTATTTCTATCGTCATTTATCTTGTTTGCCTACAAGCCTAGGTTCGGGAAATCTAGAATCTCTATATTTCTATGGCATTCCTGATGAGCGGAAAATATATCAATATTTACCGCCCCTTTTACCTAATATTTTGTTTAGTTTCTCGGGTTTGATGAATGTTTTGATGTGTTTTGTAGATAAATAAAATATCGAGACTTAATGGAATCAACTCAGGGCTAAAACGATGAAAGCCAGAGTAAAAAAATGGTGAAAACGGAAATTTACTATACACGTCACGAAGTGCAGTCCTAAATTCCAATTTTATGTAAGTTTGGTATTTTGGCCATAACATTTTCATCCGATATCCGATTGAGCTGATTCAAGTTCCCAATTAAAGAAGACATAAAGATCTACAACTTTGAAGTTTTAAATATTTTCGAATTCTGAAGTTTGCAAGACTGAAATTGATGAATAATCTAGTATATTTTGTGTAATTACTATAGTCATTTTCAAAATATAAAATAAAATAAATAAAATAAAAAAATAAAAATTGTCAAACTTCCACCAAACATGCAAGCATGTTTGGTGGAGGATTTGGTGCCATATTTGGTGCCATGTTTGGTACCATGTTTGTTGCCATGTTTGGTGTCATGTTTGTTGACATGTTTGGTGCCATGTTTGGTGGAGTAATTGGTGGAGAAATTGGTGGAAGCCTTTAGATTTTCCTATAAATACCAAGCTAAACTTTGTAAATTTTTCATGCTTTCTTTGGAGGAATTTCTCCATGAAAATCTAAAGGAAAATGTCTTGTATATTTATTTAAGTTTTCTTGTATTTTCTTTTTATTTAATTAATAAAACTTTGTGTGTTTTCTTTTACAGCATGAGCAGGTAATCTCATTCTGCTAGGGTGAAAAGGTGAGACTTTTAATATAATGAATTAGATTAATCTCCCTTATTTTAATTAAAATTTGGATTAATTAGTTACCGCATATATGGCCGGTTTAGGTGACAACCTTATTTACCGCCCATATGGTCGGTTTTTCATTTCAGACGTAGTTTCTGCCTACATGGTCGGTTTAGGTAATAACCTTGTTACCGCCTATATGGTCGGTTGGATTTAATTGAGACAAATGAAATTACCGCCTTTATGGTCTGGTTAATTAATCGGTAAACAATAAGAATAAGAGAGATTTCTAATTTTGAAATATTAAAAGTGGATCCTCTAACCCCCAACATTTTCTTTTATTGTACTTTTACATTTTTAATTTCTAGCATTTACTTTATTTCATTTCCAGCATTTACTTTATGTCTTTTATTTTATTTAAGCTTTTATTAGCCTTAGATATGTGTCGTAACTAAGTCTGTTATCTGGGGTTGTGATGAATTCCAATATCACCGGGTTATGAGGGGTTATTTTATAGTTTCGGTAATATAAAGGTTTACTTATTAGGTCTTAAACTTAATGCTTCTTGTAAAACTGGCCATTAATAAGATTGATATGGTAAACTTAAAATAAACTTGACAAAGGAATTTTAAGTTTCAACCTTAGACTTAATAGCCAACGATCTTCCTTGAGGATAGATAACCATTTAATAGATTTCCTTACAGGATAGACATATACCTTTCGGGCGGGGGTAACCATAATTGGAACTTAATCTTAATGAATTTAGGTAACTTGGTTGACATAGACATATGATTAATTGGGTTACACTGGGTATTTGCATCCGACCATCGACATAGGCTTTTGCAGAATTTCGTGTTCCAGGTTAGTAGACCAATATGTTACACAAGCATAAAATAGCCACTTCATCTTTTAAAAGATATTGGAAAGATTCATAACCCTAGATAGTTTCTTAATATTGAATTTTCCTAAACCTACTTTCGCGCCATTTTATTTACTTGTTTTTAAATTTAAAATCACCATCAAATCAATCAATCCATTAGATACTCATAAACATTTGAATTCATAAATTAATAGTTTAGGTATTAAGTCCTCATAGGATCGATACTTTTTATACTACTTGAACGATACGTGTGCTTGCGTTATACGCGTGTGACAATGCTGGTCAAAATTTTGGCGCCGTTGCGGGGGACTTTTTTATCTTTCACTATTAGTTTTGGGGTTAGATACCTTTACTTGTATTTAATTTTTTTTTTTACTTATTGTTTTTGTTTTCTTGTGTTTCAGGTTCTCATACACTACATGAGACGAACCAGAAGCTTTGAACTCCGACCGCTTGATCCAGAGATTGAAAGAACCATCAGACAGTTGAGAAGGGAAATGCGAGAAGGGCAAGAAGCAATTGTTAACATGGAACCTGAACCTTTAGAAGTTTCACCACCAATTCTCATTCGAGACAGAACCATTCCGGTGGTTGACGGCTTAATTTCCTGTATTGTACTTCCTCCCTTACCAGCAAATGCGTGTGACATCAAAACATGCATTCAGATGATACAGCAGTCAGTTAAGTTTGGGGGGAATGCAACTGAAGATCCTAATGCCCACATCAGCAACTTCTTGGAAGTTTGTGGTAGTTTCAACTAAAACCGAGCAGCTAAAGAAGCAACGAGACTGTATTTTTTTCCATATTCCTTGAAAGACAGAGCTAAGGCTTGGCTACATTCATTACCAGCAGGTTCCATCACAACTTGGAACACTCTAGCCACCAAATTCCTTGAAAAGTACTTTCCACCAGCCAGAACAACAAAGTTAAGGAATGACATCACATCATTTGTGCCACAAGATTCAGAATCCCTCTGCGAAGCTTGGGAAAGATTCAAGGATTTGCTCCAGAAATGTCCTCACCATGAGATTGCAAAGTGGCTACAAGTCCAAACCTTCTATAATGGACTTTCTGGAATAATGAGAACCAGAATTGATGTTGCTGATGGAGGAGCTTTAATGGCAAAATGAGAAGATCAAGCTTGTGACTTAATTGAAGAAATGGTCAATAATAATTCTTTGTGGCCAACAGAAATGAGCAGGATTCAACGAATCGCAGGAATTTATGAAGTTAGAGCCAACACAGCAGTGAATGCCAAGCTAGATCAGATATGCAAATTCTTGGAAACTCTCGGCATGCAAGGTAATATTGGATCCAAAAGTTCACCATATGGAGAAGCACCAGAACCAAACCAACATACAAAAACGGTGAATTACGTCAACAATTTCAACAGACATGGGAACAATCTGTTGGACAATTATGACCTATAGCATCACTATTTGTATAAAATATGGTGTTGTTGTACAAATCAACTATGTGACAAAGGAAATTGCTCTGTTATATTTTGTAATTGGATTACCGGGATATATAAATGATAAAATTCCATATGATTAGTTCCATATTAATAAGATATGAGACAGTATTAATCCACTAAGGTTTAATCATTAAAACATCCCTAGTCGTAGTATTATCGAGATTGGACATCGATAATGCGAAATAGACTAGTATTGCACTTGTGCGTGTTATGGAAGCATAACATCATAATTCTCATATATTTGGGTATTGGATACTCAAGCAAGTGTAATAGGAGGTTGTGTTTACCGATGGTACGGAAACAGCTTCTCTCTGGATAGACCTTTTGGAATTCCATTGGTAGTATGACTATATGTCTATGGAAGTCCGAATCGGGGTAGGTGTATTTGGTCTTAACCTTAGACTTGCATCGCTAATACTTGCGACAATCAATATACTTTGGTTTTGGACGTCCAGGGCTTTAACAGGTTATGTGTACGCCTCTTCTGGTTATATTGAGAATCGTAGTGTATTGGGTGTGATGTCAAGATGGAATTATCACTTCCGTCATATGGAGATGATGGTCACGTAGGATACAGAACTGGTACTCTTGTATGTTGCATCTATCGGGATAATATGACTAGGTCATGTTTATCCGATTATAGAGACTAGTTACCAAAGATCCAATATGTGCTTCATACGGGGCAGACACAATTCCAGCCCCAGGCCTAGCACGTGACATCCGATACTGGATCGCAATACGCAATACTATGTATACTACGCCTGATACAGATTACATATTCCTTTAAGAATATTTCTGGAGAATTAGAAAGGCACGGTGCTTTGCTAGAAGCCAAGCATGTCTTGTAAATCGGTAAAAATGTAGTACTAGGTACGTACGTGTTCGGATAGTCCGACGACCGGATTTACTGCCAACATATCCAGGGATCTCATGGGTCGCTTCCCGAAGATTCACCGATGACGCATGACTCGGACATAATTAATCTAGGATTAATTATAAGAGAGAGAAAATTAATCTAGGATTAATTGTGGAGATATTTTATCTGGGATAAAACACTATTTGAAGAGAGAGAACGATTAATTTGGAATTAATCGATAAAATAATATATTCGATATATTATACGAAATTAGATTTCGACGCGGAATTAAAATTAGATTTTAATTCGGGCAAACGAATTAATTTGGAATTAATTCGCTAGCGACGTGAATAGTAATTTTGCTAGGCATAATTATTTGATTAAATTTGATTTAATTACGTCGCAACGGAAAGTTCGTTAATTCGGAATTAACGAACCCGAGCCCGGAATGTGTTTGCGAGGCCACTCCGATTTTGAATCAAGTGCGGCCACAAGTCACATCGCTTGTCACATCACTTGTCACTTTAGTGATGGATGTCAAGTCACCTTTAGGTGATTGACAACCAGTCACTATCAATATGGTGGTGGTTGTGGGCAATTAATGCCATTTTGCCTCCAAAATTGGTTTTTGCTTTTTGGAAAAGCTTTTACCAAATTTTGTAGAGACTTTTGGATAAGTTATTATTTGTTTTAGAAACAAATACACAACTCTCTCTCATTTTCTTCTCATGGCCGAATGACCTCCCCATTTTTCTCTCATTGTTGTCGTGAGCCTATGGCTTATTTCTTCTTGATTTTGTTTCAAAATCAAAGATGCTAGCACATCAAAGATTCTTACAAAGGTGATAGGGAAACCCATCTATGAGCATGGAATCATTCACAAAGCTTGGAGCTTGAAGATCAATACAAGGAGCACAAAGAAAGGGCATGGCCGAGAGTCTCAATGAGTAGAAAATTTTGTGTTCTTCGCATCGCAAAGTCGATCAAAGTGAGTATTTCCGCTACTTTACTTTGATGTATTCACACGTTTAAATGCTTAATTTGATCTTGGTTTGACCTAGAAAACCCAACAATGGTATCAGAGCCATTATTAAGCATGAAATTGGATTTAGGGTAAAATTTGGGTAAAATTGATTTGAGCATGATTTGATAAAATTGATTGATTGAGTATGCTTGAATGATGATAACTTAGAGTTATGCATGATCAATTTGATGAAAATTGAATTGGATTATTTTTCCCCAAAAATTTTGCTTGGCCGAATTGCTAGATGCCCTAAAGTCATGGTGATTTTTGTTTTTGATCATTGGATGAGTTGAAAGACATGGGATAAATTGATTTAGGATTTAATTGGATTAAAATAAAAATCAGATTTAAAATCCCTCTAATTGCCGTGAGCTTCAAAGCATGAAATGGGATTGATTTTGCTTCAATTATGTTGGACATGAATTGATAATAATAAAGCATGATTAATTAGTGTAATTGATATTTTGGAAATGTTAATTTGACTAATTAATTATGGCTAATACACTTGAGTTAATTAAATTGTGATGTTGGGAATATTGGAATTTAATTAGTTGGCTAAATTTGGAATTGGGCTAATAAAGTTGTATTTGGGCTTAATGGGCTTGGTTGTGCCAAGTTTGCTTTAGGTTAATTGGTTGGATCCAATTGGACCTAAAACCATTTCCATAAAGTCCAAATATGATTAAATGGGCCTTTAAAATTTTAATTGGGCCTAAATTGATTTTTGGCAAAGGGTGATTCCTTATTGGGCTTTGTTTGCCAAAGTCCATGCCTTATAAATTAATTGAAAGCCCATTGGACTTTAATTAAATTGACATTGGATGTTAATTGGGCTTTGAGACCCGTAATGATTAGATTTAGAATCTAAGTCGCAAAAGGCTCATTAATAAAGTGTAATTATTTAATTTGGAATTAAATAAAGAATTAGTATTAAATACAAATTAAATTGGATTTAATATTGTAGTTTGATATAATTCAAGAATTCGTACTTTGAGTATTTATTCTTAAAACGAGTTTGACTCGCACAAATCAAATCGTTGTTTGAACATTGGATGGTCATTAATTTCAGATTAATTAATTGGATTAGATTGATTGATAACATGCTTTGTGTGAATACATGGATGTGATGTATGAATAATGTATATCGGATGGATATTAGTTGGGTGAGGGTAATTTTGGAAGTTGTTGTAATAAATTTAGAATTTATTAAATTGGACCTGCGTGTCCAGCCTATTACCTCTTGACTCTTTGTATTTCTCTTCTCACCTATTCCCCTCAATGTAAATGAGGTTTCTTTAGAACTATTATGTAATTTGGTAGAAGTAAGATTTGTGCTAGCGGGAGAGAGGAAAGAGAGAGATTTGTTCTAGGAATAAAATGTTTTAAATATCCATCCGCATATCATTATTAATTTATTTATCACGCCTTATTATGCTTTTAGAATGCATGTTTAAGGGTGTATGATGAGACCTAATCAAAGATAATTAATTGGTTGCCAATTATGCAAAAAACCCTCAACAAATATTAAGCGTTTTTCCTCCATTGAATGATTCATTCTCAAGATCCAAGATTGGCACTGGTTTGTTGGCCAAAGTCAAGACCTTTGTCCATCGCAGATGTGTTTGAATCATGAAGGCTTTGTTCCATATCGCATGTCTTGTCCAATTTGTGATTTGTTGGCCAAAGTCAAGATCACTTCTTGTCCATCGACATCGATTACGAAGCTTTCCAAGGTCAATGGGTCCCGCTTAACTGGAATCATTAAGTTTGTTGTGCCAAAGCCAAGGCTTAATTGATTCAGAGGAAAAAAGTTAGGGAATATATTGGATATATTGGCATATATTATATATATGTTTCGGACTTGGATGTCCACCTACTGGATCTAGGAATTGGATGAGATCCAATTGATCTTAGAGATCTACCTAGTTAAATATCATACAATTTGTTGGCCAAAGTCAAGGTTGTGTGTTATTTAACGGGATCATAGCCCACTAGGAAACTAGGTTTCCCGAGTACTCAACAGAGGGTTAGAGGCTCGCCGAAAAATAGTGGGAGGCAAATATTAAATTTGCAATTTCGTTTAGATACTTGCCAATACGCGCTCATTTCAATTTTTCGTTATTACTTAAATATTTATTAGTTGGACTAATATTTAATTGTTGTTTTAAAATTAAACAGTTGGACTGTATTTAAACGACTTTAAATTATAGTTGATTATATAATTGGATTATAGTAATCAATATATTTGAATTTAACCGATCATATTATAGTTGATTATATAGTTAGACTATAGTAATCATTATATTCGATAGTACCCGAAATCGTTGATTGGATAGTTGGACTATAGCAATCAAGATAACATAAAGATTAACGTTTAAACATAATCCTGGGAGAAAATGTCTTTAAACAGCTTTAATTTTCAGATTGGGAATAATACCTCAGGATAGTCCTGGGAACTGAGAAGTTATTGTATTTGATAGAATGACATCTCGGGCCTAAGCCCGGAGTTGAGCAAATAGTAGAACATGATCTTTGGAAGATTCATGTGATGATAACTTTAGTGCTCAATCCTTTATGCTAGATGCAATGACACTTTAATTTCGTTGTCAAAATTAAGGATTAGATCCTTGTACCATGATGATGAAATTAAAGATCTTCATAGATTTATTCTTAAATCTTAGAAGCACAAATTACAAAAGAAGCTCTTTTGCTTGCGTATGTCAGAGGGTACATTTATCGAGCACTAGGTGTCGAAGATGATTTCTGACATCGAACAGCTAGGTTAGCTGGGCATTACCTACGTGGCCGAGACTACCAAAGATTTGATCTTATAGTCTCTACCCGAAAGCTGGGGCAGATTCATTATGAACCAAGAGTAAACTCTTGGAGAGTTGACGGCTATACTCAAGGAGGGAGAGCCAGAGCTTCTAAAAGGGCAAATGCAAAATCATCACAGTCTTCTAAGAAGACAAAGGACATATCCCAAGATGTCTGCCTAAACTGTGGCAAACAGGGTCACTGGTAGCGTGACTGCCGTATGGACAAGGCAGACATGAAGGAAGAGAAGAGGGGCAAGGCTCGGGTTCAAGCATGTTGGTCATAAACATGTTCACTACTAGTTTCAAAATTGGATTTTGATACTAGATGTGGTACATAAATATATGTACTGATGTGCAGAATCTACTGATTAGCAGGAGACTGGCTTCAGTTGAGATTTACCTACGAGTCAGAAACGGGACGACAGTCGCTGTTTTAACCGTAGAGACCTAAGTTTAGGAACTACCATTCGGGTGTGTACTTAAATTAGGAAACTGTTATAATATACCTAGTTTGACTAGAAAAATTATCTCCATATCAGAGTTTAACCCGTTGCGGGTATACCTTTATATTCTAGAACACTAAAGTGTTTTATTTTATAAAGATGATATTGAGATAAACACATTAGATGTGAATAACAGTATTTATATTTTGAATATAAATGAATCTCAAACGTATAACATGACAAACAAATAGCTCAAACTAAATTAATCAGATGAGACTTATTTATGGCATTGTTGTCTGGGACACATTAAACAATACTCGTATATCCACACTTTTGAAGAGTGGATACTATGACGGATTTGATTCTATTCAAATAATGTCTACGAATCTAGTTTATTAGGCAAAATGCCTAAAACACCTTTTACTTGGTAAAAGTGCAAATGCCACCGATCTGTTAGCCCTCGTTCATAGTGACGTAAGTGGGCCCATGTCTAGCTAGGCTAGAGGTGGATATGAATACTCCGTAACCTTTACGGATGTGGCATCGCGTTATGGTTATGTGTTTCTTTTGAAACACGAATCGGAAACTTTTGATAAATTCAAAGAGTTTCGACACGAAGCAGACAGATAGATCGGCTAAAGTATTAAACCGTCATGGTTAGACCATGGTGGAAAATACTTAAGCAATAAGTTTCTCAATTACTTGAAAGAGTATAGTATTCTTTCAATGTGGACTCTTCACGGAACACCTCAATTTGACGGTGTGTCCGAACAGAGAAACCAAATTTTGTTGGACATGATAAGGTTACTTATGAGTCGCTCTGAGCTACCATTTTCCTTCTAAGGATATGAATTTAACAGTGCAATACTTATTTTAAATAAGGTTCCATGAAAATCTGTTTGATAGATTTCATATTAGATATGAACAGGAAAGAAACAGAGTTTTCTCATTCCTGAAGATTTGGGAATGCTAGGCATATGTTTGGATGATACCAAACTAGAACCCAAATCGGATAAGTGCCTAATTTTGTGGGTTATCCTAGGGTAACCAAAGTATAGTACTTATACAACTCACAAGAGAACAATGTAATTGTTGCTCGCCATGCGGTTTTCCAAAGAGGAATACCTATATGCAGTGGTAAGTGGGAGGAAAGTAAAACTCAATGAAAATCGGAGTAATACTGTTCAAGGCACTGATTCCTTAATGGAACATAAACAGTTCATCAGGGATGAAACTGTACCACAATCTTCGAATACACAAGAACCGCGTAAGTTGGAGAGAGTCAGAAAACAACCTGGGAGGTATGGGTTTCTGATCTCACCTCATGAAGATGTCAATCTTATTGAGGAATACGAACTAGCTATGTATGAGGAAGTGATACAAGGTATCGACTCCCTATTATGGCAAAATGCCATGATATCCGAAATGGATTCCATGTATACCAGCCAAGTTTGGACACTGGTTGATGTACCGGAAGACATTGTGCCTATTGGTACTATATGAGTCTTCAAGGAAGACATACATGGATGACAACATACCAAAGTACTAAGCTAGGCTTGTAGCAAAAAGGTATCATTATCAATATTGTGTCGATTACGACGAAACCTTTTACCTATTGCCATGGTTAAATCCATTCGGATAATGCTTGCTATTGCTGCATGTTTCATTTATGAAACATGGCAGCTGAATGTCAAAATCGCTTTCCTTAAACGAAAACCTTTTGGAGGATGTTTACAACATCCTGACTGTTTTGTTGTACCAAAATAAGCAAACAAGGTTTGCAAGTTAATTCGATCCATTTATGAATTGAAGCAATCATTGCGTTCTTGGAACTATCGTTTTGATGTAATCATAATGATATATGATTTAATTCAAAACGAAAATTATTATTGTGTATATAAGGAGGTTAGTGGGAGCGCACTGACAATAATTGTCCTAAATAATGATGATATATCATTTCTTAGAAATGACATTCCCATAATACAATCGGTGAAAGCTTGGCTTTCATGAAAAATTCTCTGTAGAATACTTGGGAGAAACAACCTTTATTCTAGGAATAAGGATCTACTGGGATAGATCTGAAAGTTGTTGGCACTCTTCGAGAACTCGTACATTGAAAGATATGTACGCGACCTGGTGTCTCATATGCTTTGAGCATATGGAGTCACAATCAGGCCAATCCAAGTGATAGTCACTGAATTGATGTTAAGAACATCCTTAAGTATCTTAGATGAACTAAGGATGCTTTCTTAAGTTATGGAGAAGGAGAACTTGAAGTGACTGGGTTCACCGTTGCAAGTTTCCTAACCGACAAAAATGACTATTAGTCATAATAAAGGTACTATATAGTTTGAATAACGGAACAGTGAGCTGGAAATCTTCCAAGCAAGATACTGTTGCCGAATAAACAACAAAAGCGGAATATTGCTGCAGCAATAGAAGCGATTTGGATTTATAATAATCCTAATAAGATTAGGTGTAGTTCTGTTAGCAGTTGAGCTAGGCTACAACACAGGCTAAAGAATTAATGGTCTCATCAATGATCCAAATATATACTTCAACTTTTCATCTGATTCGTTCGGATCATACATCGTGGCGATATGATGATCGAATAAATCGCATCGGATGATAACCATGCGAATCCGCTAACAAAAGCTGTTTCTCAGCAGAAGTTTGAGCGACCTATACATAGTTCAAGTGTAGGACACTTGAGTGATTGGCTATAGGCCAAGTGGGAGATTGTTGGACAATTATGACCCATAGCATCACTATTTGTACAGAACATGGTGTTGTTGTACAAATTAACTATGTGACAAAGGAAATTGCTCTTTTATCATTTGTAATTGGATTACTGGGATATATAAATGATAAAAGTCCATATGATTAGTTCCGGATTAATAAGATATGAGACAGTATTAATCCACTAAGATTTAATCATTAAAACATCCATAGTCATAGTATTATCGAGATTGGACATCGATAATGCGGAATAGACTAGTATTGCACTTGTGCGTGTTATGGAAGCATAACGTCATAGTTCTCATATATTTGGGTATTGGATACTCATGCAAGTGTAATAGGAGGTTGTGTTTACCGATGGTACGGAAATAGCTTCGCTATTGATAGACCCCTCAAAATTCCATTGGTAGTATGACTATGTGTCTATGGAAGTCCGAATCAGGGTAGGTGTATTTGGTCTTAACCTGAGACTTGCATCGCTAATACTTACGACAATCAATATACTTTGGTTTTGGTCATCCAGGGCTTTAACAGGTTATGTGTACGCCTCTTCTGGGTATATTGAGAATCGTAGTGTATTGGGTGTGATGTCAAGATGGAAGTATCACTTCAGTCATATGGAGATGATGGTCACGTAGGATACGGAACTAGTACTCTTATATGCTGCAGCTATCGGGATAATATGACTAGGTCATGTTTATCCGATTATAGAGACTAGTTACCAGAGATCCGATATGTGTTTCGTACGGGGCAGACACAATTCCAGCCCCAGGCCTAGCACGTGACATCCGATACTGGATCGCAATACGCAATACTATGTATACTATGCCTGATACAGATTACATATTCCTTTAAGAATATTTCTGGAGAATCGGGAAGGCACGGTGCTTTGCTAGAAGCCAACCATGTCTTGTAAATCGGTAAAAACATAGTACTAGGTACGTACGTGTTCGGATAGTCCGACGACCGGATTTACTGCCAACATATCCAGGGATCTCATGGGTCGCTTCCCGAAGATGCACCGATGACGTATGACTTGGACATAATTAATCTGGGATTAATTATAAGAGAGAGAAAATTAATCTAGGATTAATTGCAGAGATATTTTATCTGGGATAAAACACTATTTGAAGAGAGAGAATGATTAATTTGGAATTAATCGATAAAATAATATATTCGATATATTATACGAAATTAGATTTCGACGCGGAATTAAAATTAGATTTTAGTTCGGGCAAACAAATTAATTTGGAATTAATTCGCTAGCGATGTGAATAGTAATTTTGCTAGGCATAATTATTTAATTAGATTTGATTTAATTACGTCGCAACGGAAAGTTCGTTAATTCGGAATTAACGAACCCAAGCCCGAATGTGTTTGCGAGGCCACTCCGATTTTGAATCAAGTGCGGCCACAAGTCACATCGCTTGTCACATCACCTTTCACTTTAGTGATGGATGTCAAGTCACCTTTAGGTGATTGACAACCAGTCACTATCATTATGGTGGTGGTTGTGGGCAATTAATGCAATTTTGCCTCCAAAATTAGTTTTTGCTTTTTGGAAAAGCTTTTACCAAATTTTGTAAAGACTTTTGGATAAGTTATTATTTGTTTTAGAAACAAATACACAACTCTCTCTCATTTTCTTCTCATGGCTGAATGGCCTCCCCATTTTTCTTTCATTGTTACCGTGAGCCTAGGGCTTATTTCTTGATTTGGCTTCAAAATCAAAGATGCTAGCACATCAAGGAGTCTTACAAAGGTGATAGGGAAACCCATCTATGAGCATGGAATCATTCACAAAGCTTGGAGCTTGAAGATCAATACAAGGAGCACAAAGAAAGGGCATGGCCGAGAGTCTCAAGGAGCAGAAATTTTTTGTGTTCTTCGCATCGCAAAGCCGATCAAAGTGAGTATTTCTGCTACTTTACTTTGATGTATTCACACGTTTATATGCTTAATTTGATCTTGGTTTGACCTAGAATACCCAACACAATCCATATTCCAACACCTACAACCCAAGGTGGATGAATCATCCCAATTTCGTATGGAGCAATAATTCAGGGAAAATGAACAACCCACCACTCGGATTCCAATAGTAAAACAAAGGCTAGGAGCAAGCAAATGAACCAGGAATAGCAGAAGTGCTGACCCATTTGAAAAAGATTGAAGCAAAACATGACTCTCAAGCAGCTAGGTATGATGCTTTGTTTCAATCCCATGCAGCATTAATTCAAAGTCACTCTACTTCTATTAAAGCACTGGAGAATCAAATTGGACAACTAGCCAATGCTCAGAGTTACAAACTGTCAGGTAACCTTCCTAGCAACACAGAACCAAATCCAATGAACATGGGAATGAGCAATGTTATGTCATCATGTTAAAAAGCGGTACTGAAATCAATAAAAATGTTGGAGTCAAGGCAACTGCTGAGGAAGTGCCAAAAGAAAACAGCGAATCAGTTCCACGGATGGAGGAAAAAAAAGCAAAGGAAAAAGGTCAAATCACTTTACCTCCACCTTTTCCACAACGTCTCCAGAAGAATAAACTAAACAAGCAGTTTTCTCGGTTTCTGGAGATCTTCAAAAAGCTGCATATCAACATTCCATTTGCAGAAGCATTGGAACAAATGCCCAGCTATGTCAAATTCATGAAAGTCATTCTTTCATGAAAATGAAGATTGGGAGATTATGAGACAATATCATTATCAGAAGAATGCAGCGCCATCATTCAAAGGAAACTCCCCCCAAAGTTGAAAGATCCTGGCAGTTTCATTGTTCCTTGCACCATAGGAGAACATGATTTCGATAAGGCTTTGTGTGATTTAGGTGCAAGTGTTAACTTGATGCCTTATTCTATTTACAGGAAACTGCAGATTGGAGAAATAATGCCCACCTCAGTCTCTCTACAACTTGCTGATAGAACGCTTGTATTTCCAAGAGGTGTATTTGAAGATGGACTGGTCAAAGTTGACAAATTCATTTTCCCAACAGATTTTATTGTCCTTGATATGGAGGAAGATGAAGACGTGCCGATCATCCTTGGGAGACCATTCTTGGCTATAGGTCGAACCATTATTGATGTATAAAAAGAAGAACTAACCATGAGGGTACAGGACCAAGAAGTAACATTCAATATTTTCAAAGCCATGAATTTCTCGAATGATGAGAATGATGAATGTTTCAGACTTGATGTGATAAATAATACCGTCCAAACCTGCGATGTAATACAAAGTTCTACTGACAAACTTAAAGCATGTCAATTGCCTGTGGAGCCTAAAGATAAAGCGTACTCCGCATTGAAGAAGTTGTTGGACAATTATGACCCATAGCGTCACTATTTGTACAGATCATGGTGTTGTTGTACAAATTAACAATGTGACAAAGGAGATTGCACTCTTATCATTTGTGATTCGATCACCTAGATATATAAATGATAGGAGGTCCCTGTGATTTGTTTCTGGACTGAGAATGATATGAGACAGTATCAGTCCACGAAGGATAAATCATTAAATATCCATAGTCAGAGCATTGTCGAGATTGGACATCGATAAATGCGTAAAAGACTAGTATTACACTTGTGCGCATTGTGAGGGCACAACGGCATAGTTCTCATATATTTGGGTATAGGATAATCATGCAAGTGTAGTAGGAGGTTGTGTTTTACCGATGGTACGGGAAACAGCTTCGCTCTCGATAGACCCCCTCGGAATTCCATTGGTAGTATGACTATGTGTCTATGGAAGTCCGAAATCAGGGTAGGTGTATTTGGTCTTAACCTGAAACTTACACCGCTAATACTTGCGAAAATCAATATACTTTGGTTGCGGTCGTCCAGGACTTTAACAGGTTCTGTGTACGCCAATGCTGGGTATATTGAGAATCGTAGTGTGTTGGGTGTGATGTAAATACGGAAGTATCACTCCAGTCATATGGAGATGATGGTCACGAAGGATACGGGACTGGTTCTCTTAAATGATGCAGCTATCGGGATATTATGACTAGGTCATGTATATCCGATTATAGAGACTAGTCACCAGACATCCGACATGTGCTTCGTACGGGGCAGACACAATTCCAGCCCCATGCCTATCACGTGATCATCCGATACTGGATCGACATACACGATACTACGTATACTACGCCTGATATAGATCCTTTATTCCTGTAAGGATATTTCCGGAGAATTGGGTAGGCATGACGCTTTGCTAGAAGCCAACCTTGTCTTGTAAATCGGTAAAATGTAGTACTTGGTACTTACGTGTTCAGATAGCCCGACAACCGAATTTACTGCCAACATATCCGGGGATCTCATGGGTCACTTCCCAAAGATTCACCGATGACGTATGACTCGCACAGAAAATTAATCTGGGATTAATTAGAAGAGAGAGAAAATTAATCTGGGATTAATTGCGGAGATATTTTATCTGGGATAAAATATCAATTAAAGAGAGATAACGATTAATTTGGAATTAAGCGATAAATTAATATATTTGATATATTAAACGAAAATAGATTTCGACGCGGAATTAAAATTAGATTTTAATTCGGGCGAACGAGTTAATTTAGAATTAATTCGTTAGCGACGTGAATAGTAATTATGCTAGGCATGATTATTTAATTAAATTAGATTTAATTACGTCGCAACGGAAAATTCGTTAATTTGGAATTAGCGAACCCGAGCCCGGGATTATTTGTGAGCGCATTCGCATTTCGAATTCGAGTGCGGCACGCAAATCAAATCAAGCGTCAAATCGCTAGTCGCTTCTAGCGTCACATCATTCGTCAATCAAGTGATGGATGTCTTTCACTTTGAGTGATTGGCGCCAGTCACTATTCATGATTGATGTGAGTTGATGTTGGTGGTTGGAGCCATTAATGACTTGATTTTGAAAATCAAAAATTTGGTAAATCATTTATTTGTTTTTGGAAAATAAATAAAGGGTATTAGATACACTTTCCATTTACCAAACACATCTCTCTCTCACTCTTTCTTCTTCCTCTCCACACGCCCAAGGGGCTACAAAAACCTTCACTGGTTTGGTTACTGCCGAGAGATAAAGGGAAGCCAAGAGTCGCGATTTTGTGGCAAAATCGGGAGTGCTAGCACGCTACGACGTCATGCGAAGGTGATAGGGAAGTCCACCCATGAGCCGGGAATCGTTTGACGAAGCTTGGAGCTTGTTCGAGGAGCTCAAAAACAGAATATGGAGGAACAGCTCACTGCCACTGCCATGACAGTCCATGGTGGCAGAAAGTTTGTTTTTGTTGCTTGCCGCGTCGCTCAACTGCTCGATGTAAGTATTCCGCAGCTTTGTCGTTGTTATTCGCACATGTTTTATCGCTTTTGATTCGATCCTTGGGACCGTCGAAACCAACAATGGTATCAGAGCGTTGTTAAAAGCATGAAACGAATTTAGGGCTTAAAATTTGGGTAAAATGTTTTTGAGCATGATTTGAATTAATTGGATGTTTGAGTATGCTTATAACATGTTTAATTGAAGTTTGATTTGATCAATTTCAAGAAAATGGTTTGGAACAATTTCCCCCAAAATACTTAGCTTGGCCGAAAGTATTGGAGCTCTAAATGTCTTGGTGATTTTGTTTTTTGATTCATTGGATGAGTTGGAAATCATTTGGGGATATTGATTTAATGTTGAATTGAATTTAATTGGATTGAATTTGATTTGGACAAAATAATCCCCTTTGGCCGAGACTTTGAATAGCATGAAATGGGTTTGATTTTAATCAAAATGTGTTGGACATGTGATGATGAAAATGAGCATGATTGATTATATAAATTGATGTTTTAGAAATATTAATTTGGGTGATTAATCATGATATACACTTTAGGTTAATTAAATGTGAAATTTGATTTTTTGTATTTAATTAATTGGGCCTTAAAATTGGATTTGGGCTTTAATGTTGTAAATGGGCTTATTGGGCTTTGTTGTACAAAGTTGGGTTTAGGCAAATTTGGTTGGATCAAATTAGGCCCAAAATCGCTTCCATAAAGCCCAAATGCGACTTAATGGACCTTTAAAGTTTAATTGGGCCTAATGGGCCTAAATTGATTTCTAGGCTTATGGGGTAACTCCCGGATTGGACTTTGGTTATCGATTTGACCAGAGTTGACCAAAATTCCACACCTCAAGAAATTAATTAAAAGCCCATTGGACTTTAATTAAATTGACGTTGGACGTTAATCGGGCTTTGAGACCCATAACGATTAAATTTGGAATTTAAGTCGTAAAAGGTTTATTATTAAAGTGTAATGTTTAATTTGGAATTAAATAAGCGAATTAGAATTAAATACATATTGAATTGGATTTAATTATGTAGTTTAATTTAATTAGAGAATTCGTACTTTGAGTACTTATTCGCAAAAACGAGTTTGACTCGAGCAAAATCAAATCGTTGTTTGAACATTGGATGATCTCTAATTATCAGATTAATTAATTTGATTAGATTGATTGATAACATGCTTGTGTGAATACATGGTTGCGATGCATGAATAATGTATATCAGATGGATATTAGATGGGTGGGACAATTTTAGAAATTGTTGTAATAAATTTGATTTATTAATTGGACCTGCGCGTCCAGCCTTATATCTCCATACTCTTTGTATTCTCTTCTCACCTATTCCCCTCAATGTAAATGAGGTTTCTTTAGAAGTGTAGTGTAACGGGTAGAAGTAATACATGTGCTAGCGGGAGAGAGAAAGTGAGAGATTTGATCTAGGATCAATGTGTAAAGTATCCATCCGCATATCATAATTATTTATTTATACGCGCTTTATTATGTGTTTAGAATGCATGTTTAAGGGTGTATGATGATGAGACCTTAACAAAGATAATAAATTGGTTGCCAATTTGCACGCGAAAAACCCTCAAACAATATTAAACGTCTTTCCTTCCATTGAGTGATTCTCACTCAAGATCCGAGACTGGCATTGGCTTGTTGGCCAAAGTCAAGGCCTTTGTCCGTCGAGGATGTGTTTGAATCACGAGAGCTTTGTTCAATATCAGTGTCTTGTCCAAGTTGTGGTTTGTTGGCCAAAGTCAAGACCACTTCTTGTCCATCGACATTGATTACGAAGCTTTCCATGGTCAATGGGTCGCGCTTGACTGGGATCACTAAGTTTGTTGGGCCAAAGCCAAGACTTAGTTGATTCAGAGGAAAAAGGTTAGGTAATACATTGGATGTATTGGCATATATAAGATATATGTTTCGGACTTGGATGTCCCCTTACCGGATCTAGGAATTGGATTGGATCCAATCGATCTTAGAGATCTACCTAGTTAATTATCATACAATTTGTTGGCCAAAGTCAAGTTTGTGTGATATTTAACGGTATCCTAGCCCACTAGGAAACGCAGTTTCCCGAGTACTCGACAGAGGGTTAGAGGCTCGCCGAAAAATAGTGGGAGGCAAGAATTGAATTTGCAATATTCGTTTAATTACTTGCCATACGCGCTCAAAACAAATATCATTCGTCAAATAAATTAAATGTTAGTTGGACTAATATTTAAATTGTTGTTTTAATAAATAGTTGGACTATATTCAAACAATTCATTTATAGTTGATTTTATAATTGGATTATAGTAATCAATATAATTGATTTTAATCTATTAAATTATAGTTGATTAAATAGTTGGACTATTGTAATCATTATAATAAATAGTGCGAAAATCGTTGATTAAATAGTTGGACTATTAAAATCAAGATAATTGAAAGATTGGCATTTAAAACATAATCCTAGGGAAAATGTATTTAAATGGCTTAATTTTCAAATTGGGAATTAAATTTCAGGATGGTCCTGGAAATTAATAAGTTACTTTATTTGATAAAATAACATATTAAGCCTAAGCCCGGAGTTAAGCAAATAGTAGAGCATAATCTTTGGAAGATTATGTAATGACAACTTAAGTGCTTAATCCATTAAGCTTGTCGCAGTAGACTCCTTAATTTCTGAATCAGAACTAAGGATTAGATCCTTAAAATATGATAAAGAAATTGAAGGATCTTCGTAGATCTATCTTAGATTTTAGAAGTACTAAATTGCAATAAATAACTCTTGGAGAGTTAATGACTATTCTCAAGGAAACAAAGTCAAAACTTTGCAATTAGGCAAGTAGCGCAAGGCGCACCTTACTTTGATATTCTAGAAGGCCAAGGCTTGGCCAAAGGCTTCTGGAGTGTTGAAACTGGCAAAGGAAAAATCATTATAATCTTCTAGGAAGATAAAGGACTTATCCCAAAATGTCTGCCTAAATGTGGCAAACGGGATCGCGGAAGCGTGACTGCCGTTTGGACAAAACAGACATGAAGGAAATGAAGAACGAGCAAGGCTCTGACTTCAAATATGTTTGTCATAAATATATTCACTACTAGTATTAAAATTGGATTTTATATACTTAGTGTGATATAAATATATATTGATGTTCAGAATCTACTATGAGCAGGATACTGACCTCAATAGAGATTTATCTGCGAATTGTAAACGGGACGAAAGTCGCTGTTTTAACCGTAGATACCTGAATTTAGGAACTACCTTCGGGTGTGTACCTAAATTTGGAAACTGTTATAATGTAACTAGTTTGACTAGATACATTATCTCTATATCAGTGTTTGACCCGCTGCGGGTGAACCTTTATATTCTAGAACACTAAAGTGTTTTATTATATAAAGATGATATTGAGATAAACACATTAGATGTGAATAACAGAATTTATATTTTGAATATAAATAAATCTCAAATATATAACATGACAAACAAATTGCTCAAACTGATTTGATCAGATGAAACTTTTGTGGCATTGTTGTTTGGGACACAATTAAACAAGAATCGTATATCCATACTTTTGAAGAGTGGATACTAGGATTGTTTTGATTCCATTCAAATAAAGTCTACAAATCTAGTTTATTGGGCAATGTGCCTATAACACTATTTACTTGGTAAAAATATAAATGCCACCAATCTGTTAGCCCTAGTTCATAGTGAAGTAAGTGCACAAATCGGAAACTTTTAGAGTTCTCGACACGAAAATAGACAAACAGATCGGCTATAGTATTATACCGTCACGGTAAGAGCGTAATGGAAAATACTTAAGTAATAAGTTTCTATTATACTTGAAAGAGTAAAGTATTCTTTCAAATGAGGACTCCTCCCAGAACACGTCAGTTTGACTGTGTGTCCGAACAGAGTAACCGAATTTTGTTGGACATGATAAGGTTAATCATGAGTTGCTCTGGGCTACCATTTCCTTCAACGGATAAACTTTAAACAGTGCAAGAACTTATTTAGAATAAGGTTCCATAAAATCTGTTTGACAGATTTCATATTAGATATGAACATGAACGAAACCGGGTTTCTCATTCCTGAAAATTTGGGATGCTAGGCGTACGTTTGGATGATACCAAACTAAATCCCAAATTGGACAAGTTCCAATTGTAGGTTATCCTAGGAATACCATAAGTATAGTACTTATACAACTCACATGAGAACAATTAGATTATTGCTCACCATGCGTTTTTCCTAAGAGGAATATCGATATGTAGTGGTAAGTGGGAGGATAGTAAAACTCGATGAAAATCAGAGTAATACTATTCAAGGCACCTATTCTTTAATGGAACATAAATAGTTCATCAAGGATGAAACTATACCATTAATCTTCGAATACACAAGAACCTCGTAAGTCGGAGAGAGTCAGAAAACAACCTGGGGTATGGGTTTCTGATCTCACCTCATAAAGATGTTAATCTTTTGAGGTATACCAACTGACTATGTATGAGGAAGTGATACAAGGTATTGACTCCCTATTATGACAAAGTGTCATGAGTCCGAAATGGATTCCATGTATATCAACATGTTTGGACACTAGTTGATGTACCGCAAGGCATTGTGCCTATTGGTACTTATAAGTCTTCAAGGAAGGCGTACATTAATGGCAACATACCAACGAATAAAGCTAGGCTTTTAGCGGAAAGGTATCATTATCAACATTGTGTTGATTACGATTCAACCTTTTAACTGTTGCCACGGTAAATCCATTTGGATAATGCTTGCTAATGCTGCATGTTTCATTTATGAAATATGTCAGCTGAATGGAAAAATCGCTTTCCTGAAAAAGAAACCTTTTGGAGGATGTTTAAAACATCCTGTCGGTTTTGTCGTACCAAAATTAGCAAACAAGGTTTGCAGGTTATTCGATCCATGTTTGGATTGAAGCAAGCATTAAGTTCTTGGAATTACCGTTTTGATGTAATCATAATAGTTTATGATTTAATTCAAAACGAAAAGATTCTTGTGTATATAAGAGGGTTAGTGGGAGCACACTGACAGTGGCTGTCCTACAATAATGATAATACGTCATTTCTTGGAAATGATATTCCCATAATAACTATCGGTGAAAGCTTGGCTTTCATGAAATACTCTCCGAGAACTCATACATTGAAAAATTTACGTGACCTGGTGTCTCATACGCTTTGAGCATATGGATTCACAAACAGGCCAATCCAAGTGATAGTCACTGGATTGATGTTAAGAACATCCGTTAGTATCTTAGAGAACTAAAGATGCTGTCTTAGTCTATGGAGATGGAGAACTTGAAGTTACTGGGATCACTATTGCAAGTTTCCTAAACCGATAAAATGACTATAAGTCACAAACGGTACTATACAGTTTGAATAACGGTACAGTGAGCTGGAAATCTTCCATGCAAGCTATTGTTACCGAATAAACAACAAATGCGGGTTATTGCTACAGCTGAGGCGGCAATAGAAGCCATTTGAGTCGATAATAAATCTAATTAGATTAGATATAGTTCTGTTAGCAGCTGAGCTAGGCGTCAGCACAGGCTAAAGAATTAATGGTCTCATCAACGATCTAGATAAATACTTCGATATTCATCTGATTCGTACGAATCATACTTCGTGGCGATGTGATGATCGTATAAATCACATCAGAAGATAATCATGTAAATCCGCTGACGAAAGCTTTTCTCAGTAATTTGAGCCAACCGTACATAGTTTGGGTGCAAGACACTCGAGTGACTGGCTATAGGCCAAGTGGGAGATTATTGGACAATTATGACCCATAGCGTCACTATTTGTACAGATCATGGTGTTGTTGTACAAATTAACTATGTGACAAAGGAGATTGCACTCTTATCATTTGTGATTAGATCACCTAGATATATAAATGATAGGAGGTCCCTGTGATTTTTTCCGGGATTGAGAATGATATGACACAGTATAAGTCCACGAAGGATAAATCATTAAATATCCATAGTCAGAGCATTGTCGAGATTGGCCATCGATAAATGCGTAAAAGACTAGTATTAAACTTGTGCGTATTATGAGGGCACAACAACATAGTTCTCATATATTTGGGTATAGGATAATCATGCAAGTGTAATAGGAGGTTGTGTTTTACCGATGGTACGGGAAACAGCTTCGCTCTGGATAGACCCCCTCAGAATTCCATTGGTAGTATGACTATGTGTATATGGAAGTACGAAATCAGGGTAGGTGTATTTGGTCTTAACCTGAAACTTACACCGCTAATACTTGCGAAAATCAATATACTTTGGTTGTGGTCGTCCAGGACTTTAACAGGTTCTGTGTACGCCAATGCTGGGTATATTGAGAATCGTAGTGTGTTGGGTGTGATGTCAAAACGGAAGTATCACTCCAGTCATATGGAGATGATGGTCACGAAAGATACGGGACTGGTTCTCTTAAATTCTGCAACTATCGGGATATTATGACTAGGTCATGTATATCCGATTATAGAGACTAGTCACCAGACATCCGACATGTGCTTCGTATGGGGCAGACACAATTCCAGCCCCAGGCCTATCACGTGATCATCCGATACTGGATCGATATACACGATACTACGTATACTACGCCTGATATAGATCCTTTATTCCTGTAAGGATATTTCCGGAGAATTGGGTAGGCATGACGCTTTGCTAGAAGCCAACCTTGTCTTGTAAATCGGTAAAACATAGTACTTGGTACTTACGTATTCGGATAGTCCGACAACCGAATTTAGTGCCAATATATCCGAGGATCTCATGGGTCGCTTCCCAAAGATTCACCGATGACGTATGACTCGCACTCTAAATTAATCTGGGATTAATTAGAAGAGAGAGAAAATTAATCTTGGATTAATTGCGGAGATATTTTATCTGGGATAAAATATCAATTAAAGAGAGATAACGATTAATTTGGAATTAAGCGATAAATTAATATATTTGATATATTAAACGAAATTAGATTTCGACGCGGAATTAAAATTAGATTTTAATTCGGGCGAACGAGTTAATTTAGAATTAATTCGTTAGCGACGTGAATAGTAATTATGCTAGGCATGATTATTTAATTAAATTAGATTTAATTACGTCGCAACGGAAAATTCGTTAATTTGGAATTAGCGAACCTGAGCCCGGGATTATTTGTGAGTGCATTCGCATTTCGAATTCAAGTGCGGCACGTAAATCAAATCAAGCGTCAAATCGCTAGTCGCTTCTAGCGTCACATAATTCGTCAATCAAGTGATGGATGTCTTTCACTCTTTCGTCAATCAAATAAAGGGTATTAGATACACTTTCCATCTACCAAACACATCTCTCTCTCACTCTTTCTTCTTCCTCTCCACACGCCCAAGGGGCTGCAAAAACCTTCACTGGTTTGGTTACTGCCGAGAGATAAAGGGAAGCCAGGAGTCGCGATTTTGTGGCAAAATCGGGAGTGCTAGCACGCTACGAAGTCATGCGAAGGTGATAGGGAAGTCCACCCATGAGCCGGGAATCGTTTGACGAAGCTTGGAGCTTGTTCGAGGAGCTCAAAAATAAAATATGGAGGAGCAGCTCACTGCCACTGCCGTTACAGTCCATAGAGGTAAAAAGTTCATTTTTGTTGCTTGCCGCGTCGCTCAACCGCTCGATGTAAGTATTCCGCAACTTCGTCGTTGTTATTCGCACATGTTTTATCACTTTTGATTCGATCATTGGGACCGTCGAAACCAACAGAAGCCAAGTCTTCCCTTACAAGCGATAGAAAATAAACAGTTCCACCAGCTCAACGAATTGGAGGAATTTCACATTCAGCCTTTTGAGAATGCGAAATTGTACAAAGAAAAGGCCAGGAAAAGACATGATGGGAAGTTAGTGCACATACAACTGGAACTAGGGCAGAAGGTACTGTTAAACAAATCAAGGGTGAAACTCTTCCCATGGATGCCAAAATCAAAGTGGTCAGGTCCATTCCTAATCACCAAGGTTTACCAGATAGAGCTGTTGAGTTACATGATCCTGACTCCAAAAAAACATTCAAGGTTAAAAACAAGCGTGTCAAGCACTACCGGGGAGAATCAATTAATCGACAAAAAGAGAATGTCACACTTTCAGATCCAGCCTAACGTTCAGGCAGTCATATCTAGTTGACGATGTTAAACTTAGCGCTAGCTGGGAGGCAACCCATGAAAATTTATGTATATATTGTGATCTGGTGTGTTATATTTTTATGTGTTTAATTTGTGTAGGAAAAGTCAGATTTTAGGATGGAAGAAGTTCTCGCAAGTCTTCACAAGCAATTTCATTCTCTCCCTCAAAATTCTCTGATGAAAGTCTACAAAGCTCGCTTGGAACGGATGAGACTACTGATGATCAAAGGTATTCCTAATGACATTCGTTGGATTATTGAAGCACGGGTCCGATCGGTAGGTGAGTCTTTTGACTCTTTTATTTCACATCTGCCCGGTTTAGGAAAAAGCACTTATGCTAAAAAGAGAATAGCAAAAGAATGGGTGTTTGCTACAAATGTGCTCGTATGTTTTGTAATACTCGTTGTCGTTCTTTAGGAATGGTGTCTGATAACCGCGAATATAAGATTAATTTCATTAGGGATGGCTTGAGTAAGACTTTTGAGATGCATCCCAGTGGATATGTGTATCATGAAATTCATATGTTATATGCATAATTCCGTAAAGAAAGACAACAGTTAAGTCTCAGGAATCTGACTTTAAAAGACTTTGTTTGCCAATTTATAAGAAAATTGGATGGAAAGCTTGTCCTTGAAGCATAGAGTCAATCAAGTTGTTACTTTCTTGTAAATATTATATCTCTTTGTCTTTTCCGAATAATTGTGATTTGTTTTGTTATTTTCTTTTATTTTCTCCAACAGGATCCAGACCTTTTTAACTATCACGATTTATTTTACTGTTTAACTAATAATTATCATTTGGCAGGTACTAGTGCTATTATTTTTACTCACCCTTTTCAGGTATTATAAATTCAATTCATCATTGCACTTTTGAAGACATCTAGAGTTAAAATATAAGCCACATCAAGAAGACGAGTTGAAAACATCTGTGTGTTTTGTGGTACTAGTATTGGTGTTAAACCAGAATATGTAACGGCAACACATGAATTGGGTCGAGTCATTGCTGCAAGGAATATGCACTTAGTATATGGCGGTGGCAATCTTGGACTAATGAGGATCGTTTCAAAGGCTGTACAAGAAGGAGGCAGTCAAGTTTTGGGAATCATCCCAAAACCCTTGGCGGAGGCGAATCTTATTGGACTATCAAACGGAGAGGAACTGATCGTGCCAGGTATATCTGAACGACTGGTAGAAATGGTTAACCGTGCTGATGTTTTTATTGTTTTGCCAGGTGGCTTGGGCACAATGGAGGAAATTTTTACAGTGTTATCTTGGGCGAACTTGAACATACACCAGAAACCGCTTGGACTGTATAATGTTGATGGATTTTATGATATTCTTTGTGTGTTTCTTTATGATGCCCGGAGAAATGGATTTGTGTCAAAACCTGTAAAAGAACTCCTCTTTACTGCCAGAACTGCCCTATTTAATTGACCAAATATTAGCCTTTGAACCACAGATTGACCCTATCCTTTCCAAAATAAACTGCTCCGAGAATGATCGTGGTAAGAGGCGTCGGATAAATCTGGATCTTAACCTGTAACTTTTCATTTAGATGTAGAATTTCAGCTAATCAGGTACGGTTTTCTAAACTATTCTTCTACCGTTTAACACATTGGGGACAATGTCTCATTTAGGTTTGGGGGAGAGGAATAGTTAATTTGTATCTTGTTTTTATTGTTTTATTTTTAGTCTAAAATTTTCGAAAAAATCAAAAAAATATTTTGTGTTTTTGTGTTTTTCACATGACTAATCAGGTGAAATTGGTGTGAGATAGCTGTGTAAGGAATTTCCACTCCTGAGACGTATCTCAACCTATTTCGGAACAAGTTAATTTTTGTTTATTTCATTTTGAATTATTTAATTTGTGAATTCTCCATAATACAGACTAAAATGGATCTTCATATGCTCAGTTGACAAGTATTATCAACTTGCATGGTAACATATGGACATGAGAAGTAATTGACGAGTTTGTAATATTCAATGCTCTAGTTTAATTAGAGGAAACATCTAAAAAAGCGATGGGATAAAAAAAAGAAAAAAAAATGTGTATAAAAAAAAAGTCTGAGATCCGAGTTATTAAGTCTGTAAGGGTGTCTTAACACCTAGTGCCCTAAAACCAACTGGTTTGGGAGTCACTAGCCCAAAGCTCATTACATGGATCGAAGATGTTGTCAATATATATATATATATATATATATATATATATATATATATATATATATATATATATATATATCTGAAGTCTGAGTAATTAAGTCCGTAGGGGTGTTTTAACACCTAGTGCCCTAAAGCCAACTGGTTTGGGAGTCACTGGCCCAAAGCTCGCTACATAGATGGAAGATATTGTATATAAATAAAAAAATCATAAAAATTATTCCATTGCTTAAAAAAAGGTGTGAATTCTGATATAACTTTAGGACAAAAATATTACTCTCTTATCAACTGCACTTGTGACTATTGTGAGTAAAATGAGTTGATTAATATTTTGTTGGCTGTGTATATGGAGAATGGTAAAAATAATCGGAGAATTTACTTATTCGGTAATTTAGAAAGAAACAAAACATCTATTAACTTGGATAAGAAGTTTCACCTATTTAGTCACTAACTTCTTTATTCTCTTTTCTCTTGTCTTTTTGCTTTTGTGTGCATTAGTTTCACTATCTTTTTACTTTTATCAAACGTTTGTGGGTATCGTTGCTGTAAGGCCTCACAAGACTACAACTCATCCACTAGGGACACCTAGGGGTTTAAAGGCTTGTTGCATATGTTAAATGCAACTGTGATCCCTACGAAAGTGGCTTAGTTTAATTTTAATTGTTTTTTGTATTTTATTTTGTTGTTTTTCTCGAGGACTAGCAAAATGTTAGGTTTGAGGTGTGATGAGCGGAAAATATATCAATATTTACCGCCCCTTTTACCTAATATTTTATTTAGTTTCTCGGGTTTATTTTGTAGATAAATAAATTATCGAGACTTAATGGAATCAACTCGGGGCTAAAACGATGAAATCCGGAGCAAAAAAATGTTGAAAACGGAAATTTACTATACGCATCACGAAGTGCAGTCCTAAATTCTAATTTTTCGCAAGTTTGGTATTTTCACCATAACTTTTTCATCCGATATCCGATTGAGCTGATTCAAGTTGCAGATTAAAGAAAACATAAATATCTATAACTTTGAAGTTTTATATATTTTCGAATTCTGAAGTTTGCAAGACCGAAATTGATGAAAAATCTAGTGTATTTTGTGTAATTATTATAGTCATTTTCAAAATATAAAAAAAATAAAAAAAAAATACAAATTGTCAAACTTCCACCAAACATGCTTGCATGTTTGGTGGAGGATTTGGTTCCATGTTTGGTGCCATGTTTGGTGGAGCAATTAATGGAGAAATTGGTGGAAGCCTTTAGATTTTCCTATAAATACCAAACTAAACTTTGTAAATTTTCCATGCTTTCTTTGGAGGAATTTCTCCATGAAAACCTAAAGGAAAGTGTCTTGTATATTTATTTAAGTTTTATTGTATTTTATTTTTATTTAATTAATAAAACTTTGTGTGTTTTCTTTTACAGCATGAACAGGTAATCTCATTCTGTGACGGTGAAAAAGTGAGACTTTTGACATAATGAATTAGATTAATCTCCCTTATTTTAATTAAAATTTGGATTAATTAGTTACCGCCTATATGGCCGATTTAGGTGACAACCTTATTTACCGCCTATATGGTCTATTTTTCATTTCAGACGTAGTTTCCACCTATATGGTCGGTTTAGGTAATAACCTTGTTACCGTTATATGGTCGGTTGCATTTAATTGAGACAAATGAAATTACCGCCTTTATTGTCTGGTTAATTAATCGGTAAACATTAAGAATAAGGGATATTTCTAATTTTGAAATATTAAAAGTGGATCTTCTAACCCCAACATTTTCTTTTATTGTACTCTTACATTTTTAATTTCCAGCATTTACTTTATGTCTTTTATTTTATTTAAGCTTTTATTAGCCTTAGATATATGTCGTAACTAAGTCCGTTATCCGGGGTTGTGATGAATTCCAATATCACCGGGTTATAAGGTGTTATTTTATAGTTTGGGTAATATAAAGGTTTACTTATTAAGTCTTAAACTTAATGCTTCTTGTAAAACTGTCCATTAATAAGATTGATCTAGTAAACTTAAAATAAACTTGACAAAGGAATTTTAGGTTTCAGCCTTAGACTTAATAGCCCACGATCTTCCTTGAGGATATATAACCCTTTAATAGATTTCCTTACAGGATAGACATATATTTGTCGGGCGGGGGTAACCACAATTGGAACTTAATCTTAATGAATTCAGGTAACTTGGTTGACATAGACATATAATTAATTGGGTTACACTGGGTATTTGCATCCGACCATCGACAGAGGCTTTTGCAGAATTTCGTGTTTCAGGTTAGTAGACCAATATATTACACAAACATAAAATAATCACTTCATCTTTTAAAAGATATTGGAAAGATTCACAACCCTATATAGTTTCTTAATAATGAATTTTCATAAACCTACTTTCGCGCCATTTTATTTACTTGTTTCTAAATTTAAAATCACCATCCAATCAATCAATCCATTAGATACTCGTAAACATTTGACTTTATAAATTAATAGCTTAGGTATTAAGTCCTCGTGTGATCGATACTTTTTATACTACTTGAACGATACGTGCGCTTGAGTTATACGCGTGTGACAACGCTGGTCAATTCCACATCCTTTAGGAGGTTCCACGATCGACCTTGACTTTCTTGCTTCTTTTATCTTATAACGGTTCTTGATTATTTAGGGAACTTGCTACTTATACGAAATGGTTCGAAAAATATCAGATCGACTCGGAGGAATTTTTCTGAGGAAGAAAGATATCTCGCTTGAGGGAAAGAACATTTACTTAGATCTATTCAACTTTTTATTCAATCTTTAGTCTTACTGTTTTCTTCTTCTCTACAAGCTCTTGTATTTATCCTTTATTATCTCATTTCTTGTTCTTTGATTCTTACTACTCTAGGTTTGGCATTTTATCATATATTTGCTTCAGTACCTCAGTCTCTATTTGCTTCTGATTACTTGGATGTCTTTGTCTTTGTCTCTTACTTTTCTTTCTAACTTTTTCTTTTTCTTTCTATTTTCCTTGGTGGTTACTTATGGGACTTTGTTACCTATAAGGAATACTTGAAGATCATTAGTTTGACTTGAAGGAGTGTTCTGAGGAGAGAATGAATCCTACTCCTAGGCACTCTGTTACTTGATCAGACTTTTCTATTCTCTTGCGTATTCTTGAGTAGGTATCCTCAAAATTACTCTGCATTATTCCATTTCCTTACTACTCTTTGTCTCTGACTACCTACACTTTTATCCATCCATTTATGCTTTCTTATATCTTTTTTTTTCTTTACTTCCATATTAACTTTTCTTAAAATCCTACCGTCTGTTTCCATAACCTGTTTATTCTTCTAGTACTAGATTAGTATAACTTCAAGAAGATTTCTTAACTGATATCTAGAATGGAATTTTTCTTGCAAGAAATGATATTTGAATGATCTAAGAAGGTTTACTAATGTGTCTATGGAGCTTTGAGGATGCACTTGAGGATCGGATATTGGAGAGATAGTGTCTCATATACGGGTATCCCGGACATACTGCGTATACAAGACCCCAACACTGCCCACTACAGTCACTGACTCCATAGACGAAACTCTGATACCATCCTTGTAACATCCCCGATCTGGGAGATGTTACCGGCAGGGGATAGCGGTACTAACCCCATAAGCCTCTGACTTCCCGACTATATCTTAGACTGTCTAAATGCAAGAATCGTGCTCAGAGACCTTAGCCCAACTCAACAATATAAAATGCTGTAAATTCTTAAAAATGAATATTCAATGTATTTTTCTTTACAACACATTATCAGACACTTATTACGACTTATATATCACAAATGTATACATGCAACTATACTTTATCTCTGACTGGACTCTCATACTATCTGACTCTGTGCTGGTGGACTCCATCCCTAATGACTGCATCAATATCCGTCCTCCTGAACTCGTCCTCCGAGAAAACTGCAAGATACAAAGACTGGGGTGGGGGTTAGATCGCTATACGATCTAAGTGAGTGGACATGAAACTGAAAATCTCAAAGTAAATCATGAAATCTTTTAAAAATCAAGTTTTTAGAAAAATCACTTCTTATGAAATCTCTTTATAAAACTAAACTTTCTGAAAATAGCTTTGAATCTCAGGTTACATACTAGGGTGAGTTTTTACCTCATGCCCCGAAAACATAAAAACTCATGCTTTAAAAATTTCTGTCTAAAACATAACTAAAACATGGCATAAAGCATAAATTTCATGTAATACAGTAATAAAGAAATCTAACGCCCTAAGGCATAAAAATAAGTCTGATTCAAAACTTAAAACTTAATAAATAAAACCAGTTAAATAAAAGAGGTCCATTCACTGTGTTTAAGTCTGGTTGGCACTGAATCCTTAGTCGAATGAGAATGTGGTTCCTATGGATAATCTATGATCAGAAACTTAGTTTGCATCATTGCAGTAGAATAATCCTTGATACTTTACAATGCTTAAAGATTTATCCATAAATCCATATGCATAAGGTTATGACGATCATAATTTAATATAAGATATATATTCAAACTGATACGAGTCCCTAGGGGTGGTCTCTAATGCGCTAGGGCAGAACTGGGATGTTTAGAACCAATTTGGTGAGATTTTGTCTCTTGCGTCGCGACTCAAGAAGGACCACGCGTCGCGACGCGAAATGTTCTGGAACCAGTCGTGATTTTGGTCTTGCGTCGCGACGCGCTATCCCTCTTGCGGCGCGACGCGGCCAAGGTTTTCCAGGTTCTGTCTTTCTCTTCCAAAGCTCAATTCATCCACTCCTACTCCATTCGAACATTTACAAACTAAAACCATTATTCAATACATCATCATTCAAGCATCAAATCATCAAATTCATCATTTGAATAAAATTTGGGTTTTGGGTTCCTTACCTCTTCCTCTTGATTTCTCCATTTCCTAAACTCTTCAAGGATTGCCAAGCCTCTTTATATAGTAGACACAATTGATATTTAGAAAGTTTTAGAATAGTGTAGAAAAATGAGGAAAGTTTGAGAATCTTCCATATAGACCCGAAATCACTATTCATCCAGATTTTAACTTACTTTTTTGACCCGATCCTGGTCCGATTTTGGAAAAATACTCAACGCGGAAGTTGTAGGTCTCGGTCGCAGCTTTCTGAAAATATAAAATTCATAAAAAATCAGAGATCGTACGAAAAAGTTATGCCCCAAATATTATGGGCGGTCCAAAGGTAACACGGTACAGTCTCGTCCCGGGACTTCGAGAAATTAACCGATTGTCCCCAAAATCATCTCATGAGCATATTTGAGTCTCAACATAATTTATTTTATGTTATCTCCGTCCAACAATACCATAGCGCTACAACGTAATAGTAACTAAACTACCGGTCGTTATATTATGATCCTAGTATAAAGTTGTTAAAGAACACCAGTGACTGTGTTATTCAAACTGAGTATGCGAGCATCATTGGTAGTCTTCGATATGCTACCGATTGCACTAGACCTAACATTGCTTATGTCATAAGATTATTCTACATATTTATTAGTAGACATAGTATGGAGCATTGGCATGCTATTGAGAGGGTTATGAGGTACATGAAAAAGACCATAAACTTAGGATTACACTATCAAAGGTTTCCCATTTTCCTTGAGGGGTATTGCGACGTTGATTGAAACACTCTTTCAGATGATTTCAAGGCTACTAGTGGATATATTTTCAGCATAGTTGATGGGGCTATCTTTTGGAAATATGAGAAACAGACACTTAGCTCAATCCACTACGAAGTCTAAGATGATTGCACTGGCATCAACTAGTGATAAGCAGCTAGGTTACGAAATTTGCTATCAAATACCCATTTATGAGAGAGACTGATATCAGTTGTTTTAAACCATTATGATGGTACCGCGGCTATTATAAAGATTCAGAACTGTTATTAAGAGTCGACGAATATGTCATAAACATATCACAGTTAGAGAATATCTCTCTACTAGAGCGGTAAGAGTGGATCATGTACGGACTGACAATAACTTAGCTAATCCTTTGACAAAAGGTTTAGCAAGAGAGAAAGTATTCAATACTTCAAAAAGAATAGGACAACTGCCATTAAAGAATTAAAATACTTATGATGGTAACCCGACCTATAGACTGGAGATCCCAAAAAATAGGTTCAATGGGTAATAACAAGTCATAAAGTAATAAGAGTTGAATCATGTTGATAATCGACGAGTTCCATTATGAGAGCAATGTAACCTGAAGCAATATAAGGATGAGTTATTTAACTCTTGATGTGTTCTATACTCTATGTAGAGATGAGTACTTAGTTACATGAGTATTATTGATAGCCACACCTATGTGAATGTAGAAGTGTGGCCGATTCTTATGAAAATTTGAGGCAAAAGTTTCTAGAGCATTCACTATACTGGGATATACGTGCACAGCCATAATCAGACCCGGCCAACGGTTCAGTTCGGTTCTGAATCGAACCCAACCCAACAATTCCAGACGCTTGTAGAATCGAAAAAGAAACGGATAATTCTGGTTCGGTTCCGGTTCCATAAGAATGTGGAATCGGGAACCGGACGGTTCTGGTTCGGCTCTGATTCATTTTTTAAAAAAAATAATTTTAAAAAATGAAAAATAATTTTTTTAAAAAATTTTTAATTGGATATTATTACCAAATAAATATAATAAAAAATTTATTTATTTGAATTTTATTATATTAAATTAAAAATTAAAAATGAAATAAATAGCTTGAACTTAAAAAAAAATTATATTTATTCGAACTTAAATTTTATTACATTAATATTGGAACCAAACGGTTTCAACGGTTCAAGTTGGAACCGTCTGGTTCTTATTGGAACCATTAGAACCGTCTGATTTCGGTTGGAACTATTGGAATCGTCTGATTCCAACAGTTCGACTAGGGTGGGAACCCGAGAGTGCAGCTTTAGGTTTTTAGTGGAATAACCTAAAGTTAATAATTCGAAATATTTAATTAAAGAATTTTAATTAATATTTTGATATTATTGGAGCTCGAAACTGTAGATCCATTTGGTCCCCGTGTTAGCTCGTTACACTATATAAATCCATGAAATAATTGGATAGTCCAATTATGAACTCACTTGAAAAAAAAAATATATAATTGAGAATTATTTGATGACATGATTATTAATTTGATTAATAATTATATAACGTCACACTTTGTAATTATATATTAAAATGTTTAATATATAATTTTTCTTATGTTAATGATTATTATATAATCATTTAATATAAGATGTGAAATTAAATTAAATTTGATTTAATTCAAAATCAAATATATATTTATATCATGATATAAGTTACATTTTAAATTTTAATTTCAAATTAAATGATATTTGATATCATATTTAATACTTTTGAAATTAATAATCTTATTGTGACAATTATGCCATTGGTCAATATTTATATTTGTTATTAGATTAGGTTAATTTTGTACAAGCACAATTAACTACCATAAACCCTAAATATAAATACATAAGGTTTTCTCTTCAAGGTGAACCCTAGCCATTTTCTCATCTTTTCAATGAGATTGAAAAAGAGAGAAAACGTAGAGGATATTTTTCTCAAGAAAATTTTCATGCAAGTGAGTTAACCTCGATCTCACCCTCACAAATTTCTGATGGGAGTCATAACACGGAAGATCGAGTGATTGACCCGATTTTTGATACACTTTCACGGCAATCAAAAATCATGAACCGAAATCATTCACACATGATCAAGAAGCCACTATCACTTGTACGTAGCATCTATTTTGCGTGGTTCATTGCTCAAACGACTTTGGCAGTGTGATCGCTTAATCAGCAATGACACATGAAGAATTAATGACCAAGTGGCTGAAACGCATATGATCAAAACCAAAATGGGTGAAACGCAATATGATCAAAACCAAAGTGGACGCATGGTCGATGATGATGCATGGGAGATGAACGATCACTGGGCTGCGTGTGTGTTGATCCTCGTGGCCATTGACTCATAGCAGCAACTTATGTGAACAAGGTAGTGCACACAGGCTGTTCAGTTTAGTGTAAAATTATCCAGATTGTTGGAGTAAATGCAACAGAAGGGCGCGGTGGAAGACAAAAATGGTTTTTAAAAATTTTAAAATTTTGCGAGCGAATTAATTAATATACAAAATGTAACATCCCCGATTCGGGGATGTTACTGGCAGGGGATAGACCGTACTAACCCCATAAGCCTCTGACCCTCTATTCATGAACATATACTAATAATCTTTCCTTTATAAATATGGGACCGTAGCCCAAGCAAAACATAACATATAAATTTAACATCTGTAACTGAAAACTTAACAATACACTTTACAATGACTGTTTTAAAACCCAAGACTACTACATAACTTCTTCTTGACTCTGACTGGACACTCACTTTTTCTGACTTGGACAGATGGACTCCATACACTAGTGACTGCAATAGTATATGTCCTCCCGAGCTCGTCCTCCGAGAAACCTGCAAGACAAGGAAACTGAGAGTGGGGGGTTAGATCGTTGTACAATCTAAGTTAGTAGACGAAAAACTGAAATACTAATATCAAAACATTTGATTTTAAAACCAAAGTGCCAGAAGAAATCTTTATATGAAAACTCTTTTCTAATACTGCATCTGAAATTTCTTTTATAAAACTCATCTTTCTAAAAAATTCTTTTGAAGCTCTCGTCTCTGAAAACTATTCCTAAAATCTGATTTCTGAAAACTGTATACTGAAAATTTGGAATCTGAAAATTGGTTTGTATCTGAAAAACTTGACGCATGGGGGCGTTACGTATCGTCATCCCCCTATACGCCTATCTGGAGCCAGGAATGCAAAACCATGACTTTGGGGCGTTACGTATCGCCGTCCCCCAAAGCATGTCACTCATGTCCCTGAAACTGGTGGTCTTGGGGCGTTATGTATTGTCGTCCCCCAAGCCACTGAACTAGAGCAGGTAGTGCTGATTCATGCTACTACCTGACCCTGAAACTAGGGTCTAGGGGCATTACGTATCGCCGTCCCCTAGCCCTGAACTAGGATCTGAGGGCGTTACATATCACCGTCCCCCCAGTCCTCTACATGTGCACATGTTCTATGTCCGTCAATTCCAAAATGTGTCAAGTTACATACTGGGGTGGGTTTTTCCCCCATGCCCCGAAAAACATAAAACTCATGTTGAAAACATCTCTTTTCTAAATCATTTCTCAAAACATACTAAATAATATGTAATACAAAAACCAACTTGGCTAACGCCCTAGTTGCAGAAAACATAAGTCTGATATTCAAATATATAAAAAAAATTAATCAACTTAAGAAAAAGTGTGTCCACTCACAGTTTTGGAGTTCCGATAGACTTTCTTCACTTTGCTGGTGAAACTTGTGTTTCCTGCGATGATCTATCATCAAAAGTTTCGATTAGAAATGAACTAAGAATATATAGAGCGGAATCAGGTTAAGTTGCTTATTCAAATAAGGAATATCACTCTAAGGTATATCGTACACATGACATGATGTAATATATACCTACGAGTTGATACGAGACTCTTAGGGTAGCCTCTAACGTGATCGAGTAAAACTGGGATGGCTTAAAATAGATTTGGGCCGCATCTTACACCAGAATCATTTCTGGGTAATTTCCCAGATCGCGTCGCGACGCGGGGCTTCCTGCGTCGTGTCGCAAGGCCGAAAATTGGTCTAAACTTCAATCATTCATACACAATTTGTTCCAATCATCTCCCAAACACTCACACAATAAAAATCCTCAATACACGTTCTATTAACATCATCAATTCACATTTTCAAATACTTTCTAATCTCATTGCTTTTATTATTTCACTAAGCCTTTAAGATTATTCAAAAGTATTAAACACTCAATTCTAAAACCAATTCTCTCATATCAATCACTAATTCCCAAACCCTAACATGCCACTACCATCAACAAATGCTCTTTTAATCAATATTTTACAATTTCCAATTTTGGTCAAGATTCATTACCTCTTCTCTTGTGAATTCCTTCATCTCTTAAGGGTGTCATGCTCAACTTTGCCTCATCTTCTACCTCTCTTCCTTCTATTCTTTCTCTTATTCTTCTTCTTCTTTTCCCTCATCTTCCTTCTACGTTGTCTTCTTCTTCATCTTGTTTTCTAATTTTTTGAAATATCAATAGTAACCTTTTTTTTATACTTGGGCTTCTTTGAAATTGTCAAAGGTAGAGAAAGGTGTGGAGTTTTGTAGAAGTTTTGAGATTTCTCTAGAATGACCCCCGGGAACTATTCATCCAAATTTTTGATCTGTATTTGTGACTCGCTTCTGGTCTGAATTTGGAAACATGTTCAACTCGAAAGTTTTAGATCTCAATCTTAGCTTTCCGATGATATAAAATTCATAAAAATCAAAGTTTGTATGAGAAAGTTATAGCCTAAATACCATGGGCTATTCGGAATGGAACATCGCAAATTTTTCGCTTCAATGTTTCGAGAATTTATCGTTTATCCCCAAAGTCACTCCATGATTGTATAAATATATATACTCGGACATGATTTATATTACGTAACACTCACTCCGCGATGTAACAGTTCTACAATGCAACAGTAGTAGAAACTACCGGTCGTTACAAATACTCCCCCTTAAATATGATTCGTCCTCGAATCCTCTTTAAACTCGGGTTCTATCATAGATCACTAGATTTGTGGGTTCCTTATAAACCTCGCACTATGCTGCAACTATTCTGTATCTTCAGGGTTTCTACTTGTCTTAACTATGAAGACTATTATCCGACTGATCATTTACTATCTAACTAGTGGGCGCATAAGATTCTCCATCTTCCTTAATATCTTACTCATACTTCGAAACTTATGTCATACTTGATAAACTACTTCTTCGGAATTCATAGTTTCAATGAATATTCCTTAAGTTCCTTACTAAGAAGTACTACTTCATTTTTATTTCATAAGATCTTTGCTAGATATCCAGGACTACCTTACATCTGTACCTCTAGATATGTTTAACCTTCTTTAACTCCAAGAAAATCCCTTCCTCTAACTCTTTAGTTATACTCAATCAAGTTCTCATTACTATTATCTCTGACCTTCACTAGAGATACTGGTGACTTATGGTTGGGCTTTCTATACTCCCTTTTTGGATTTGGCCCTCGTCATCATTAACAATGCTTGTACTTGATACTCCTTATGTTCCCCTTGTCCAACTTGATCTTAATATTATTTCTCATCACTTAAGTACTTAGCTCCCTATATTTTTCTTGCTAGACTTCAACCACTTATGAACTTCTCTCTTTAAGTTCTGATATCTCCGGTTATTTAAGGGGTCTAGAATTTCTTAACCTAAGGGTACTATCTATCGATGACACTTATATTTAAAATATTATTTATGGATAACTTCCTAATGATCCTTCTTAATTGACTAAAGATCAAGCTTATTGTATGCACTTTGGTGCCTAAACCACATTCCCTGTTATTAACATCGATGCTGGTGATTTGGTCCTGCCAAAAGTTCATACTCTTTCGTACTTTGCTTTCAAGGGTCGTTACCCATATACTTGCCAATATTCCATAGCTTGAGAATTCATTTTCTATGCCAATTATAGCTTCGTAATAACTTATCTCTTCTATTTTGTACGATGATATGAATCTACCAAACGACCCATACCCGTGGCTAGAACCGTCCTAAACCTGTAGTGGTTTGGTCAACTTAGACTAGAGCTGGGTACTTTATATGATTACTTGACCAAAAATTACTTTGTTGTCACTTACTTTTGTCTTTACTTACTAAGTATTCCCTTCTACTATCGTTGTACCTTAACAGCTTCACTCCCTAACTTTTTCTTAGTACTCTTTTCATCCTCTGCTTTATTCTACTATTTATTGAGAACTTTCTTGGTCTATGTCTATGTCTTCTTACCTGATGAGTATCTTCTTTCTTTTCATACTCATCATTTCATCAAACCTTGATTCCTTGGAATCTCGGTCATTACTTAACTACTACTTTATTTATGTACTACTCCATCTTAACAACTTCTTTCCTGACTCCTTTACTTAGAACTATCTCACTTTTGTTTCGTCCTTAAACTACATCTGAAGGTCTTATGGTTTTGGTCTTCTTTTACTATACTTTCACTTAAATCTGGGAATATCTTGAGGTAGACTTGAAGATATGTTTCTGCGATTGTTGTCCAACGAGGGTTGGGAGGGTGGAAACTTATCCTGAGATCTTCTAATTATGGTGATTTAATACACATACTGCTCATCTATGAGCCTAGAATTCTCATGAATGTATATATCTGATATCTTTTATTATACTAAGATACTATTGCTAAAAGTGTTTGGTTTGCCTTCTCCAACTCTACTTCTGATCATTTCCAACTATCATAGACACTACCTCTTTTGTAAAATCCCTCTGAAGTTACGGTGTCTAAAACCTTACTTTATTAACTTCGATTGCTTAGGATATCTCGTACTAAATCTTTGGTCCATGGGCTTCTCTTTACTTTAATCTTTCCTTCTCAATACCATGAGACTATATCATAAGTTGTTTGCTATATTCTTCAGAATTGTTCTCCCTGGTCTCTTTGTACTTCAAAGTCTTTACTTCTTTTAGGGTTCCTTAATTCAGCGGTGGCTACCAGACTTAGCTGATCTTACTATGGCTTCGTACCATTCTATCTCATGTTTTCTTTTCTAAGTTTCTTTGAACTTATCGTTTTGGCTACCTAACCATCTCGCAACTCAACTAATCTATCAATTGCTCTTCTTTACTGATCCTTCTCTTTACTAAGGTTTAATTTGAGAAGTGAGCATATACATTCCATGGGAATCCGTGGATACGCATTTTGTTTAACGTCTAAGTTAGGTGATGATCTGGTTAGATATTTTTTATGCTTATTGGAATCGTGGTTTCTAGAAGAAAGGGTCGTTATCCATTTTACGGAAACATGGTCGACTACTCCATATCTTGAAGCCACATAACTATCATTAATTCTCTACACTATTATCATCTTATTATATCATCTTTCTGCCCTAATGCACTATGTTTCCTTATTACTTCTCGCATTCCTCTTAATCACTTCCATATTTTGACTCTTGGTTATAAGTTATATTATCAATACTAATGGTGACTCATTTTTTCCCAGTTACTTCCTAGACTTCAACTCTCTATTCTTGCTATAAGCTTTGACTTTGGCTCTCTATTCTACTGTCCGTACTGGCATTCTCCTAGATATCTTTAACTTCTAAAGTCTATTCTTGTAGACTCTCTCAGTTTCCTACTGACTAGGGCTGATATGTAGGTTCTACTATATTTGGTCTATTCCGTAGATTTCTACTAGTCTTGCAAGCCTTATGCAGACTTGCCTTGATCTTTGGGCTACCCTACATTCTCTCATTTATATCCTCGAAACTTCCTTAATTCTTATTCTAGGTGTCTGCCTTCCAAGGTCTTTCCATTTCTTAAGATAAACTCCCGTTGGGTTTCTTACGGTCGCCTATATCTATGCTGGTAGGGACTGCTTTATATCTCGTCGGTTCTTTTCTTTATGTTTCGATGGGTTTCAAGATCCTTGTTCTAGTACTCTATGTCCTGGTAGAGTCTATTGCTCATATAGGGTAGGTATGAGATAGGCTCTGTCAGGATAGCTTGCTTAACTGGTTATGATGGAAGGGTGAGGATCTGGATAGGTCGGAGCCTTATTAAATTTCTTGATTAGGACAACTAGTCATTTTCCTATTATTATTCCTCTTATTTGCCTGTGGGCCTAGGTTTGGGGAACCTGGAATCTCTGTGTCCTTATGGTACCTTACATCTATTAGAAGCCTCTAAAACTAATCCTGATTTCTTGATTCTTCTGCCTTATGGCTGTTCTTAGTTACTCGGGGAACTCGCTATTTATACGAAGTGTTCGAGAATTATTAGATCAACTTGGAAGAATTTTTTTGAAGGAAATGAATCTTACTTGGAAGGAAATGACTTTACTTAGGTCTATTTAGTATTTTACTCTCGTTCAGACCCGCTATATTCTTCTTCTCTATACCATGTCCTGGTGTCGTCCATATTATCTCATTCTTTACCTCTATCTCTTTACTGTCTCTGGTTACTTAGATCGTCTATTCCTTACTTTTCTTTCCTTGCTTTTCTTTCTGCCTTTCTCTCTCTCTCTCTTTCCTACTTCTTAGGTAATTATCCATAGAAATTTATTACTGTTTTCTATTTCCTTACCTTTCCATCTTCAACTGCTTCAACCTCTAAGCATCTCTCTTTCTTATAACTTATTTTCCCACTCCCTCGGGTACTTTTCTTAAAATATTGTTGTCTGGTTTCCTAGCTCGTTTATACTTCTGATAATGGGTCAGAATAACTATATGAGAATTCTCAACTTAGATCTAGAGTGTCGTTATTCTCGTAAGGAATACTATTTGATTAGTCTGGGAAGGCTTACTAACCTGTCTATAGAACTTTGAGGATGTACTCGAGGATCAGATACTAGAGAGGTAGTGTCATGCATACAAGTATCCCGGACATACTATGTATACAAGACCCCAGCACTCTACCGACTGCAGTCACTGACTCCCTAGACCATGCTCTGATATCATCTTTGTAACATCTCCGATTCGGGAGATGTTATAGGCATGGGATAGACCGTACTAACCCCATAAGCCTTTGACCCTTTATTCATGAACATATACTGACAATATTTCCTTTATAATTATGGGATCGTAGCCCAAGCAAAACATAACATACAAATTTAACATCTGTAACTAAAACTTAATAATACATTTTACAATGACTGTCTTAAAACCCAAGAAAACTACATAACTTCTTCTTGACTCTGACTGGACACTCACTTTTTCTGACTTGGACTGATGGACTCCATACCCTAGTGACTGCAACAGTATCCGTCCTCCCGAGCTCGTCCTCCAAGAAACTTGCAAGACAATGAAACTGGGAGTGGGGGGTTAGATCGTTGTACGATCTAAGTGAGTGGACGAAAACCTGAAATACTAATATCAAAACATTTGATTTTAAAACCAAAATGCCAGAAGAAATCTTTATATGAAAACTCTTTTCTAATACTGCATCTGAAATTTCTTTTATAAAACTCATCTTTCTAAAAACTGCTTTTGAAGCTCGGGTTTCTGAAAACTATTTCTAAAATCTGATTTCTGAAAACTGTTCTGGAATCTGAAAATTGGTATGTATCTGAAAAACTTGACGCATGGGGGCGTTACGTATCGTCATCCCCTTATACGCCTATCTGGAGCCAGGAATGCAAAACCATGACTTTGGGGCGTTACGTATCGCCGTCCCCTAGCCCTGAACTAGGATCTGGGGGCGTTACGTATCACCGGCCCCCCAGTCCTCTACATGTGCACATGTTCTCTGTCCGTCAATTCCAAAATGTGTCAAGTTACATACTGGGGTGGGTTTTTCCCCCATGCCCCGAAAAACATAAAACTCATGCTGAAAACATCTCTTTTTTAAATCATTTCTCAAAACATACTAAACAATATGTAATACAAAAACAAACTTGGCTAACGCCCTAGTTGCAGAAAACATAAGTCTGATATTCAAATATATAAAAAAAATTAATCAACTTAAGAAAAAGTGTGTCCACTTACAGTTTTTGGAGTTCCGATAGACTTTCTTCACTTTGCTGGCAAAACTTGTGTTTCCTGCGATGATCTATCATCAAAAGTTTCGATTAGAAATGGACTAAGAATATATAGATTGGAATCTGGTTAAGTTTCCTATTCAAATAAGGAATATCACTCTAAGGTCAATCGTACAAATGGCATGATGTAATATATACCTACGAGTTGATACGAGACTCTTAAGGTAGCATCTAACATGATCGGGTAAAATTGGGATGGTTTAAAATTGATTTGGGCCATTTGTTGGCCGCGTGTCACGATGCAAGGTAACGCGCATCGCGACGCAACTTGTCCAGAGAGGTGCCCAACTTTTTGCCTTGCACGTCGCGACACATGAATCCTTCATGTCACGACACGTCTTACACCAGAAGCATTTCTGAAAAATTTCCCAGATCGCGTCACGTCGCGGGGCTTCCTACATCACGACGCAATGCCAAAAATTGGTCTAAACTTCAATCATTCATACACAATTTGTTCCAATCATCTCCCAAACACTCACACAACAAAAATCTTCAATACACATTCTATTAACATCATCAATTCACATTTTCAAATACTTTATAATCTCATTGCTTTTATTATTTCACTAAGCCTTTAAGATTATCCAAAAACATTAAACACTCAATTCTAAAACCAATTCTCTCATATCAATCACTAATTCCCAAACCCTAACATGCCACTACCATCAACAAATGCTCTTTTAATCAATATTTTACAATTTCCAATTTGGGTCAAGATTCCTTACCTCTTCTCTTGTGAATTCCTTCATCTCTCAAGGGTGCGATGCTCAACTTTGCCTCATCTTCCTTCTTCTCATTTCTTCTACCTCTTTTCTTTCTCCTCTTTCTCTTCTTCTTCTTATTCTTATTCTTCTTCTTTTCCCTCATCTTCCTTCTACGTTTTCTTCTTTTTCATCTTGTTTTCTAATTTGGTGAAATATCAATAGTAACCCATTTTTATTCTTGGGCTTCTTTGAAATTGTCAAAGGTAGAGAAAAGTGTGGAGTTTTGTAGAAGTTTTGAGATTTCTCTAGAATGACCCCCGGGCACTATTCATCTGACTTTTTGATCTGTATTTTTAACTTACTTCTGTTACGTATTTAGAAAAATATTCAACATGAAAGTTGTAGATCTCGTTCTCAGCTTTCCGACGATATAAAATTCATAAATATCAGAGTTCGTATGAGAAAGTTATAGCCCAAATACCATGAGCTATCTGCAATGGAACATCGCAAAATTTTCGCTTCGATGTTTCGAGAATTTACCGTTTATCCCTAAAGTCGCTCCATGATTGTATAAATATATATACTTGGACATGATTTATATTACGTAACACTCGCTCCGCGATGTAACAGTTCTACAGTACAACAGTAGTAGAAACTACTGGTCGTTACAAAATATTTTTAATTCACCCAAAGAAGTTTAAATATTTTTAAAACATAATATATTTCGAAACACAACGAAATATTTTACGAAAATATTTTTTGACAAATAATATGCTTAATGGGCAAACTGCCAAACCTATTGACCAACCGCCGATCTGGGTTGACCCAATCACTTGGGCAGTGACCCGTCAGCCCTCGGGCAGCCCAAACAGTGACTCGACAACTGATTTCATAGCCGTAATACGGTGAGCCCATTTCGACACGATTTTTGCCATTTTCTCGCGTTTTCGCCTTAGATAATTTCTGAAATTTATCAACCACCCAATACACATCCAAAATCATCCAAATAACATATTTTTACATGAAAACTATTTTGTTTTATAGTCCCAACATCATATCTGATCCATAATTATTTTTGTCCATTTTTCATGCATAAATTCAATTTGTTCACAAATTAATCCAATTAATTTTACACCAAATTTAATCACCACAATATAAAGCCTCAAGAACAATTCTATGAAATATTTGAGTGACAACATCACTCTAGAATGAGAATTAAAATTTTGAGATTAATTCCCTAATTAATCTTAATACACATGCTTTTAAAGAAAACTATTAAGCTTATATAAACAACCAACACCAAGTTTTTTTCTTCAAATACATATCCAAGATACATATATTTCTAAGACATGCAAAATACATATCCAATACATATTTTCATGTTTAAGAAACAAAAGCTAAGAAATTAGAAATTGGAAGCTTTTAATTACTTTAATTCCAAGCTCTAATTTTCCAATTCCTTCTTCCTTGATGTTGATCATTTGTTTACAAACCCTAACCCCTATTTTCTTTTGTTTCTCAACACATGAGAATGGATAAACCTAACAAAATGGAAAATTTTCATTTATATAATAATTCCCACATGGCAAAAAATATGGCTATTTTTTCAACAAAAAATAACAATTTTTGTGGCCATTTTTTTGACACAATTTTGATCTTATCTAAAATGCAGCTTTCTTCTTTGACTTGTCTGGCTTCGTAACCTTTCCTTTAGGAGGAACACCAAAGCGAGTCTTCTTTGTCTTTTTCTTCTTCTTTTTGCCAGACCTCGTAGATTGGGAAGAAGAAGAACTAGGCAAAGAGGACTTTGAAATGAGTGTCGGCACATCCTTTTTGATGTCCTTCTCAACAGTCTGAAACATCATATTCAACTAATTGTAGGAATAGCGAATTCCATGCATGTTGAAGCTCATAATGAACTGGGAATATGACGGTGGGAGTGAGCCAAGAATCAAATTCCTGCCCAGAGTCACATTCAGCTGAAAGTCAAACTTCTGAAACTGCTCGATGAGATCCATCTTGTGCAAGACATGTGGACTCACTGGCTTACCATCAGCCAACCGAGCGTGGAACAATTCCACAGAGATCATATATATCAGGTTCTGCTCCTGGTTCAAAAATAGCTCCTTAAGCTGAGTTATGATACTGGAGGAGTCAGAAATATCAACATATTGCCTCTTTGGATCAGAAGACATGGTACAGAGAATGAGTGACATGACTCTCAGATCATCATCTCTCCATTTCTGAAATGTCTCCATCTATTCAGGCGTCGACTCCGAAGCAATATCCAATGGTACTGGACTATCCAACACATAACCTAACTTCTCCGATCTCAAGACAATCTTAAGATCCAATTCCCATTCACTAAAGTTCTCAGGACCAGTCAATTTTTTCGCGTCCAGGACACGTGAAAAAGGATTAGAGGAAGTAGTAGCTGCCATCACAAACTTAACAAAAAAAAAACAGGAATTAGCAGACAAAAATAATTTCATCAATATAAAAAAACATCCAACATATCATGAAATTTTAATATAAGGATGTCCTCCCACTATTTTACGTAAATTGATAATCCCCAAATAAAATACGAGAATTTAATAATTAAATTAAATTCTATAGCAGGAATTAGACCTCATAAATATATTTCGACACACAGCTTTGGCAAATTGTGCCCAAATATATTTGAAAGTATATAACAATTATCAATCACATCCAATGTGACTCTTTAAAATAGGTCATGAACCATTTCCAATCCTCACTGCTTTGGCATCTACTGGATGAGGCGTATTCATGAAAATACTCATCAATATACATATCCAAGGTACTTATGCACTACCTCGCTGTTTTGACATTTATTGGTATGCACCTTTGCTTGAATTTATTTCTTATCAAATAAGTTTTACCGGTTTAAATAAATTTGCATTAACCATAGTTGCACTGCTTTAGCAGATACAACCACAGTATCAGAAAAAATATTTACATCCGTATTGGCGAGACAGACCCATTAGTGTACAATACACTCACAAAACACAAAGCCTTATTATGGGGATTTTTAAAATACTGTCAAACAGTTAAAATAATTGATCCAATCAATTAATTCTCAAGCATGTATAAAATAAATTGAATTAAATATCAAATATTTAAAGCATGAAAAATTTATTTTAGATGTGGGATCAGACGCTCTGATACCATTTTACTGGAGTAAACGCAACGGAAGGGCGCGGTGGAAGGCAAAAATAGTTTTTAACATTTTAAAATTTTCCGAGCGAATTAATTAATGTCAAATATTTTTAATTCACCCAAAGAAATTTAAATATATTATTTATTAAAAATTAATAACATAATATATTTCGAAACAAAATGAATTATTTTACGAAAATATTTTTCGACAAATACTACGCGTAATGGGCAAACAGTCAAACCGATTGACCAACCGCTGATTCGGGTTGACCCGATCACTTGGACAATGATCGGTCAGCCCTCGGGCAGCCCAAACAGTGACTCGTTCATTGATTTCACAGCCGTAATACGACGAGCCCATTTCAACAAGATTTTCGCCGTTATCTTTCATTTTCACCCCGGAACAATTTTCAGAATTTATCCACCACCCAATACACATCCAAAATCATCAAAATAATATATTTTTACATGAAAAATATTCTGTTTTACAGTCCTAACATCAGATCTAATCCAGAATTATTTTTGTTCATTTTTCATGCATAAATTCAAATTGTTCACAAATTAATCCAATTAATTTTACACCAAATTTAATCACCACAATATAAAGCCTCAAGAACAATTCTAGGCAATATTTGAGTGGCAACATCTCTCTAGAATGGCAATTAAAATTTTGAGATTAATTCCCTATTTAATTTTAATACACATGCTTTTAAAGAAAACTATTAAGGTTATATAAACAACCAACACCAAGTTTTTTGCTTCAAATACATATCCAAGATACATATATTTCTAAGACATGTAAAATACATATCAAATACATATTTTCATGCTTAAGAAACAAAAGCTAAGAAATTAGAAATTAGAAATTGGAAACTTTTAATTACCTTAATTCCAAGGTCCAGTTTTCCAATTCCTTCTTCCTTGGTGTTGATCAATTGTTTACAAACCCTAACCCCTCTTTTCTTTTGTTTCTCAACACATGAGAATGGATAAACCTAACAAAATGGAACAAATTCCATTTATATAATAATTTCCCACATGGCTGAAAATATAGCTATTTTTCAACAAAAAAATAACAATTTTGTGGCCATTATTTTGACACAATTTTGATCTTATCTAAACTATAATTATTATTTTGATATTTTTTAATAAATCCATGTGTCCAAATTACATACAATGGCCAATTAAAATTAGCCAAATAAATAAGAATATTTCAATAATATTCTTATCTAGAATAAATAAATCAATTAACAATTTAATTAACAAAAAGAAAAAATAAATTATGGAATAATATTTCAAGAATATTCTTCTATTTTATCATTAATAATAATTAATTAATTAATAATAATAATAATAAAACAAGTGTCAAAATTCAATTGGTTAATAATGTATATCTAATCTAAATTATGTATCGTATACAAATACACATTATTTAATATGCATGTGTAAAATTATGAATAATCCGAATTATCCATAATTAATTGTCCAAGTGCTCAACGAGTACACTTTATACTGTGGAACTCTCTAGGTTCAAGTTTATTTGTCACGGAAACCATTTCCATGTCCGTAACAAATTATGACGACCATAGATAATCGAGTTGAACCATCCAAGTCAAAGTCACCCCTCTGTCATATGTTATCCGAATTATTCCGGAGATATAAATTAAACGTCAAATCTCTACTATGAACAATTCATGTGTCGCGACATAATTATGATTCCTTAATAAATATTCGGAACTCATTTTTGAATCATACCTTAGCCAATGATTTTAAATAACCATAAATTAGACACCTAAATCTCGTTCAGGGACTGACAGATCCTCTCTGGATACATCACAAGATATCATCAATATCAGTCCATACCTAATGAACAGGCGGAGGTATGATCTTAAAGGATCGTTGACGTGACTGTCATCAAAGTATGGAGGATATCTCGCATATCCATAATGGTATCACAAGTCAAAAGAGCTAATATGTTATCCGACTCGTAAAGATTCCTATTGACGTTGGTGTACCATCTATCGAGAATCTTCAAATGAGTCGTTCAGTATTTATCCAATAAATATCTACATGTCTAAATGAGTCTCCCAAGACTCACGGCTTACTGAGACAAACCATTAGAATAATTCTAATATATGACACGTACCGGTCTCACGAGTTTATTAACCGACCAGGTATATAAACCTTGACCAGGAACAGTTTTAAGAATGAATTATATTGTGACATTTCTCACTAACAATTGCGACGATTTTACAATCATGTCACAATTATTCATTCTAAGGTCATTTACGCATTTACCATATATAAGATTATTTTGATGAAAATTACTTAATTTATTCATAATAAAATAAAATGTACATTTTATTTATAATAGATACAACAAAATTTGGCGCGCCGAGCACCAACTCCAACAGATTTTGGCTGCTAAAGTGGGGCTGTTCGAGGGCTTTTTCGGGTTGATAAAAACAGTGCCAAAGTAGTCAATTGTGCATGTTAAGGGGGTGCTCAGATTCAGTCTTTGGGGAAAATGATAAAAAAATTTCATGGTCGATCCCGGTACTAAAGTCGCTTCCGTTACGTGAGGAAAAGCGTTTCCCATAATTGACATCAAGAGTAATGTTGAAAAGTATTCTAACTCCTCTATTTTATTTTAATTATGTGATAATTATGGTTAGTTTATTTTTAATGTATAAGATGTATGAAAAATAAAATTTTATTTTGTCATAAGAGTGGGCATAAAAATAAATAATTTTATGAGATAAAATGAATCATGTGATGATGTTTATTTATTTTAAATGTATTTTTCGTAAATTGTTCCGGCTTTTTGGTTTTATTAGTGTTTTTAGGAATGTAAGGCCATAAGGCCATTTTAGGAATTAATTATAAATATTGTATTTAATTTTACTATGTAACTTATGGAGGACATTGCCAAGGAGGAAACTAAGGTAGTAATTGAGCATATTGCTAAGGAGGACAATAAGGTAGTAATTGAGCAATGTTTGGTAAATGTGGATCGTGGTTGTGGCAAGCTATGGTAAGCATAAGCATCGTGAGTTCGATGATGACGTGTAGAGGTGATTACCACGCGAAAGCATGTCTTACGAGCCAAAATACTAATGTTATGGTGAGTTTGACAACGACGTGTAAAGGTGATTACCACACGAAAGCATGTCTTATGAGCCAAAATGCTAATGTGGTCTATAGTGAGCACATGACTACTTGAAATATTATATCTATATATTGCGAATGTTACTACTCGATGAGCAAAATTTCCACAGGATAACCCATAGAGTCAAGAGTTGAAGACCAAGGAATGCCTTGGGTATTTTTTGTATTAATTAGATTAATATAGAAAATCAAAAAGCCGGGTCAATGTATTAGTTTTGTTGTATGTATGTTTACAATTCAAATGGTTTGAATAACATGTCACATAGCATAGGATGCCCACTCATGCATTATAACATGCCATGACATTTTATGGATGTTGATTTAATCTAAGCATAAAAGTTATGCAAATTTTTAAAATAGTTAAAATTTAGATTAATACATGCTAATAAATTAAACCTGAATATAAATTTCATAGCCGATTCTGAATGAACGGTAGTCTGGTCTGTACTCAGGATACAACTCAACGTACCAAATAAAAAAAAACATAAGTCACCTATATCTAATTAGATAGTTTAATTAAATAATTGCCCAAATCCAAATTTTATTTTAAACTTAGAATTGTGGACTAAAAATTTTAAGAGTTAAAAATAAAATAACTCACTAAAAAGAAACTTAATTAAATTATTTAATTAAGTTATGTATTAGTTTGGACTAATAAAATTAGTAAACGAAATTTTAAGTGATAA